>PISW01011775.1:0-37679 GCA_004023785.1 Mungos mungo
GTAGGTGAGCAAGGGCAGGGGGAGAGCAGGAGGGGCAGGGGCTGCCCCAGGAGCTCAGGTCAGCTGGCAGGGCTTGTGATGGTGAGCAGGGGTGGCAGGGGGGAGGGCAGGAGGGGCAGGAGGCTGCCCAGGAGCTCAAGAGAGCCAACAGAGCTTGTACAGGTGAGCAGGGGCAGCAGCGGGGAGAGCAAGAGGGGGAGGGGAGAGCAGGAGGGGAGGGGGAGGGCAAGAGGTGTAGGGAGTTGCCCCGGGGACTCCAGGGGAGCCCGCAGAGCTGGTACAGGTGGGCAGTGGCAGGGGAGAGGGCAGGAGCATCAGGGGCTGCTGTGGGGCAGGGTAGCTTCAGACAAGCTTGTAGGCAGGAGGACACAGTGACCCTGGGCTGTGCCCAGGGACCTCAGCTGTGAGAGCTTCAGGTGCGGGAGGCAGGGCTCTGGTGAGGCCTGTAGTTCTGCAGGAGCTCAGGAGTGCTGGCCAGGAGGTGCTGAGTGCTGCAGGGCGATGGGGGGCAGGGGGCAGGCAGGAGGGTGCTGAGTGCTGCAGGGCAGGGGGAGCTAGTGCTGTAGGGCAGGGAGAGCTGAGGCCTGAGCTGGCAGAACCAGGTCTCAGATGTGCAGAGACGAGAAACTAGAAAGATGTGGAAACCAGGAGGAGGGCAGGAGGGGCAGGGGCTGCCCCAGGAGCTTCAGGGAGGAAGGGAAGAAGGACTGAGCTAAGAGGAGCGCTGGGCCAGGTGGGAGCTGAGCAGGAACAGCGCACAGAGGCCGCCAAGGGCTGGACACGGAGGAGGGCATGAGCTGGCCGAGGCCAGGTGGACGGGTTAGGGTGGAGAGGGGAGCCGCAGGAGGAAGGTCTCTGGGCTGAAGGCACAGGGGTGGCCACCTCTGAGGGGATGAGAGGAGGCCACAGTTCTTGGGCTCAGGGGCCCTAGCCCTGCGCTGGAGGCTGTGGGGCTGTGGGAGGTGGGGTGGTACAGGGCAGGGGACCCAGTGGATGGAGAACAGGGGCCCGTTCGGAGCTTGAGGCAGGGCTGACAGCCTGGAGTGTGGGTGGGAGGGGAGGCCAGGCAGGGCCATCGGAGACGCAGAGGGTCCGTGGTCAGAGGGGACAGGCCTAGCCGGGGGTGTCGGGTCTGTGGTGCTGGCACCAGGCACAAGAGGAGAGCCAGTGTGGGGCAAGGCTCCCACCTGTGCTGAGGGGCAGGCAGGCTCAGGAAAGACCACAGCTGAAGGAGGGCTCTGGGGACAGCGAGGAGCTGGACAGGCCCCAGGGCAGGGCCACTGGGTGGGAGGGGCCCCGAGGGGGTGCAGGAAGGCCTGAGGAGGGACCAGTGGGCACAGGGCAGGGACAGGGTCCAGGGCCTGCGTGCTTTAGCTGCAGAGCTGACCCAGAAGATGTGCGGCCTGGAGGGCAGACAGCAGGTCAAGACGAGGGCTCTGGGCTGAGGGGCATGGGCAGCAAGTGGCAGAGGCCTGCTTTGTTCAAGAAAGGTCCTGCTGAATCAGGCTGGGACAGCAGGGCAGTGGGCTCAGGGCACCAGCAGAAGCCGGCTGGGAGCAGGGACCACTGGTCAGGGCTCAGACAGATGGCTTGGTCAGGCCGGCACCCATAGGAAGCCTGAGTGGGGAGCCAGGGGCTGAGGCCCAGGGGACTCTAGTCCAGGAGGTCACTCAGCACTGACCAGGACGATGGGGCCAGCACGTGCAGCTGCAGAAGGGCGAGGCCCTGGGGTGGCAGAGAGCTACGCCGGGCGGCAGTCTGCACACTTCCTGGATGTCACGGGCACTGGGCCAGGCGGCATTCCAGGCCTGGGCACCTGACACCCTGCCCAGACACTCACAGGAGCGAGACCCTTGTATTCACACAGCCTCCTCTCTTGCAGTCTCCATCCCATCAGTTTTCCCACTGGGCCCCTGCTGCAAGACCACATGTAGCTCCACAGTGGACCTGGCCTGCCTGGTGTCCGGCTACTCCCCTGAGCCGGTGACGGTGACCTGGAACTCCGGCACCCTGACCAGCAGGGTGCACACCTTCCCATCTGTCCGGAAGGCCTCCGGGCTCTACTCTCTCAGCAGCATGGTGACAGTGCCCTCCAGCGAATGGTACAGTGGAAGCAAGACCTTCACCTGCAATGTGGCCCACCCTCCCAGCAACACCACGGTGGACAAGACAGGTAAGAGGGCATCCACTGGACACAGGCCCAGTCAGCTGGTCCACCTGGGCCCCACAGCACAGCAGAGGCACCTCTGTCTCCCAAGCCCAAGGAGGAGGGCCTCTGGGCCGGGTTTCCTGCTCCAGCATGAGCACAGTCTGCACACCCCAACTCCACTGGCAGGCACCGGTCTGGGGACCCCACCATTACCTGGCCCTGACCTAAGCCCACCTCCAGAGCTGCTCCCCCGCAAACCCCCACTAACCCCCAGTCTGGTCTCTCCGCAGTGGACAAAACACTGACACGGAACCCCTGCGATAAATGTCCCAAGTGCCCAGGTGAGTCGGCAGGGCACTGCCCTGCACCCCAAGGTGATGGCCGGCATCCAGGCACAGCCGGTGGGGGGAATGGGTGTTCAAGAGGAGGCCCCCCCAAATGTTGACCCCTGCACTGTGTCTCCCACACAGTGGGAGGCCCCTCCGTCTTCATCTTCCCCCCAAAACCCAAGGACACCCTCTTGATCTCCCGGACGCCCGAGGTCACGTGCGTGGTGGTGGACCTGAGCCAAGACGACCCCGAGGTCCAGATCACATGGTTCATGGATAACGTCGAGATGCACACGGCCAAGACAGGGCCAAGCGAGGAGCAGTTCAACAGCACCTACCGCGTGGTCAGCGTCCTCCCCATCCTGCACCAGGACTGGCTCAAGGGGAAGGAGTTCAAGTGCAAGGTCAACAACAAAGCCCTCCCGTCCCCCATCGAGAGGACTATCTCCAAGGCCAAAGGTGGGCAGCAGGGCAGATGGGGCACAGGGAGGGCCGTGTGGGGCCTCACAGACCGAGGCCAGCCCTCCACCCCGAGAGTGACCGTCTGTGCTGACCTCTGACCCACAGGGCAGCCCCACAAGCCCCAGGTGTACGTCTTGCCTCCACCCCCGGAGGAGCTCAGCAAGTCCAAAGTCAGCCTGACCTGCATGGTCCAAGGCTTCTACCCAGAAGACATTGCTGTCGAGTGGGAGGCCAACGAACAGCCAGAGCCAGAGAACAGCTACCGGACGACCCCACCCATCCTGGACAACGACGGCACCTACTTCCTGTACAGCAGGCTCCCGGTGGACAAGTCCAGTTGGCAGAACGGATACAGCTACATGTGCTCAGTGTCACATGAAGCCCTGCACAACCACCACACACAGAAATCCCTCTCCTACTCTCCGGGTAAATGAGCAGCCCGCCTGGCTCCCCAGCAGACCCCCTCAGGCTCTGGGCCCCCACCCCTGTGTACCTCCTTCCCGGGCAAGGCACCCCTGTGTGAAATAAAGCACCCAGCGCTGGCTGCCCTGGGACCCTGCGACACTGTCATGCTTCTTTCCAAGGCAGAGCTCAGGACGCCCAGTCCTCTGCGAGGTGCGGGCAGGCCAGGCTCTGAGGCTCAGGCATCACATTCAGGGGAGAACGCGGGTCCCACCGGGGACCTGGATCCTGAGTGGGCAGGTCTGCACAGGCAGACAAAACTCATGACCAGGAGCTGCCTGGGGCAGGAGAGAGAGCTTGGCCAGAGGCTACTCGGGGCCGGAGGGTGCGGACAGGGAATGGGGGCACCCCTCAGGGAACTGGGTGCACGGTCTTTCCCACCTCTGTACCAGCCCAAGCTGTGGGACACTGGCCTGTCCTGGTCCGCTGGGCCCCTGTCCCCTGGGCCTCGAGAGCTCTGCGTGGTAGCTCCGTGCAGTACAGTGGCCATGCCTGACCCGTGCTGCGGGGACAGGCCCTCACCCTCCCTCACGTGAGGTGGCCCCACCTGGCCTTATCCTGCTTGCAGCCAAGCCTGTCCACTCATGGGACACTCAGCCCCAGTCCCCAAAGGGCCAGAGGCAGGCAGTCCTGAGTGCCCAGGGGAGGCACCATCCCAGACACCCACATGGATGCTGCAAACAAGTCCCACCCACTGAGCAGCACCACCTTCACACACGCACACGCGCGCTCGCACGCGCGTGCGCGCACACACACACACACACACACGCAGTCAGTGTGCACACACGCATGCACATGCACACACACACACGCATGCAGGCCTGATGCACTGGGCCTCACACAGGGCAACGTACCAGGACCCAGGCCAGAGACGGCCTTGGAATCTTGGGAACCCTCTCTGTGGACACTGACCTGGTCCCCACCCCCTCCCGCCCCTATCAGCTTCTCAGCAGCCCACCCACAAGCCAACCACACTGACCAGCCCTCCTCCTCCCCAGGACACCTTCGCCCCCCCAACACACATGGGACCCCGCACCCTGCTGGTCCCGACACCCTCACCCACTTGTTCCCCAGGTCACTCTCTGACACCCTCTCGGCCCTTTCCTGGGCTCTGCTGACCCCCCTGCCCTCTGGGCGGCTCCCCAGGAGAACAGGTGTGGTGGTCAGGGCGCCTTCTCCCCAGACAGGCCCCGGCGCAGGGCGGAGCCGAGAGGGAGCAGGGGCCCCACTGGCCAGGTCCAAGCGGGGGCACTGGGGGCGCTGAGGCCGGGGCCCCGCGGTCACGGAGGGCTGTGACTGTCGCCCGGGGCACGGTTGCCATGGGCAGGCCCAGCACTGACGGCTCCCTTCCCGCCCAGAGCTGCTCCTGGACGACAGCTGTGCGGAGGACCAGTACGGGGAGCTGGACGGGCTGTGGACCACCATTTCCATCTTCATCACCCTCTTCCTGCTCAGCGTGTGCTACAGCGCCACGGTCACTCTCTTCAAGGTGGGCATTGCCGCCCCGCCCCGCACCATGGCCCGCTGTCCCCATGCTGTCCCCGCACTGTGGACCCACTGTAACCACGCTGTCCCCGCACCGCAGCCCGGTGTCCCCATGCTGTCCCCTCACTGTCCCCGCACTGTGGACCCACTGTAACCACACTTTCCCCACACCGTGGACCCGCTGTAACCATGCTGTCCCCACACTCTGTCTGCACTGTCCCTGCACTGGGGCCTGCTATCCCCATGCTGTCCTCACACTGACCTGACACTGACCCATGCTGACCCCATGCTGTGGACCCCCTGTCACCAGGCTGACCCCACACTGACCCCACACTGATGCCATGCTGTCCTCACATTGACCCCATGCTGTCCCCACAGTGTCTGCAGTCTGCGGAGTATCACAGTGTCCCCACGCTGTCCCCACAGTGACCCCACACTGTCCCCATGTTGACCTCACAGTGATCCTCCCAGTGACCCCATGCTAACACAACACTGTCCCCATGCTGTGGTCCCACTGTCACCATGCTGTCCCCATGCTGCTCCCAAACTGACCCACATTGTCTCACGCTGACCCCCACACTGTCCCCTCTGTCCCCTTTCTGTCTCCTCTGTCTCCTCTCTGTCCCCTCCCTGTCCCCTCGCTGTCACCTCGCTATCATCACCTCCCTGTCCCCTCGCTACCACCTCCCTGTCCCCTCCCTGTCCCCAGGCCATCCCCATAAGGCCCCGCACAGTCACGTGGTCCTGGGGTGGGGGGCCCTGGTGGGGGGCTGTCTCGGGGTCCCCCCACGCTCACGGCCTGCACCCCTGCTGCAGGTGAAGTGGATCTTCTCCTCGGTGGTGGAGCTGAAGCGCACGATCGTCCCCGACTACAGGAACATGATCGGGCAGGGCGCCTAGGGCCAGCCCCCTGGGCGGGCGTCCAGCGCTGCCCCAGACCCCGGTCAGGATCCTGTGTGTCTGCCTGCTGCCAGGCCTGCTCTTCCGCCCTTGGCCCTTGCCAGCCTCGAACCTCACGGCTGCCCCGGGCCTGCACCTTCGCCCTCCGGCCTCGCGGCCATTGTGAGCTGCATTGTGCCCCCAGACCCCGTTTGGAGAGCCGAGTGGATGGCAGGTTGTGCCCCCAACCTGAGCTAGTGGATGCCGGTGGGCCCCTCCACAGAAGCCACAGGGACTCAGGCAGTGGGGCCATGCGCATGGTCAGCACGCACGCTCATCCCGGAGGAGGCGGACTGCTGGCTATCCCAGTGTCTGTCTGGCAGGGACCAGCCTCTGTGTGAACCCCGTTCCCGCCAAGCTCCAGGATGCGGGGTCCCCAGAGCAGCCACGCCCAGATCCTGAAGGGGCTTCACGTGTGCCACTAATGGTCAGTCAGACCTCCGCCACAGAAGACCACGCAGAATAGAGCCTGGGCCTGTGGCCGCTGAAGAACCCCGTGGATGCAGGGGACAGAGTGACATCCAGCCAGAGATGCCTCCTGGAGAAGGGGCTGGTGTCCTGGTCCCCAGGCCAGTGGGACACAGCCTCGGTGGACAGAGGTGGAAGGTGCCAGGAGGCCAGGGAGGCAGGCCCTGGAGCTGGGGGCCGGGCCGACCTCCAGGACTGGCTGTCCTCCCTGTCTCTGAGTGACGGCCACTCGGGGCCCCCGCATGGGAAGAGACGGCCATGCAGGGAGGAGAAGCAGAGCCCCGACCCAGGGAGAGAGCGCCCGGCTCCCACGAAGGAAGGCCACTGCTATAGCTTGGGTAGCTTGTTTGATTCTTCTTAAATTTCTGGAGCTCATTAATTTCCCTTAGCGTTTTGGATTTTTTTAATGACAATAAAACAGCCTTGGAAACTCCATGAGCGGCTGGGGAGAGTCTGCCTCTGTTGACGCGCCTCGTGAACTCCACAGCCTGGCCGTGCCGTGGGAGCAGGACCCCGGCCCCTGCGGTTCCCGGCGGCTGAGGTGCGGTGCAGGTGCGAGGGGTCACGTGGGGGCTTGTGGGGCGCAGGGTGAGCTCCCTGCCCAGCCGTGGACACGGCAAGATGCGCGTGCGGGGTGTGCACTAGTCAGCACGGGCCGCTGACAGAGCACCGCAGTCCCGAGGCGGGGGCAAGGTGCACTATGCGTCCATGATTCTGGAAGCTAGCAGGGAGACCCTGGCGTCACAGGGCAGTGGCTGCTGAGCGGGTGGACAGCATGTCCTCACATGTCCTGACCTCCTTTTACAAGGACAGGAGCCCATACTGAGGACCAGTCACACTGAATTAGGACTCACCCTAGTGACCTCACTTTAACTTATTACCTCTTGAAAAACCCTATCTCCCAATACAGTCATATTCTGAGGTTCTGGGGGTCAGGGCTTCAAGAGTGGAATTTGGGGAGCACATTTCAGTCCAGAGCATGTGAGTGCATCCCTGGAGGGATGAGGACCAGGTGGGAGCACCAGTGAAGGCCAGGCCGGGTGAGGCCCAATGTGAATGCCACCACCCGGAGGTGGGGAGGCAGAAAAGACCAAGTTCTGCAGGAGAGCACCAGGTGGGGACTGGCGGTCCATTGGTGTCGGGAGGCCGTGGGCTCAAAGGCCGGCAGTGATGGAGTCGGGAGTCTGTCCCTGCAGTGACTGGGAGTCTCTAGTCTTGGAGAGGCCCGGGTGGCAGGAGACGTGCGCACCTTGAGGGCAGAGGAAGCACCAGAGGGCTCTGGGGCAGGGAGGCCAGCACGAGGGGCTGCGGTCTTCTGGGGATGCAGTGGGAGTGGGTGCAGGCCCAGGCCGGGCAGAGTCCAGGCCAGCGCGGCCACGGTGCCTCGGGGCTGCTCGGGAGGTGCACCCCCCCCCCGCCTCCCCATGGGTGGGAGAGAATCTGATGCAGGGCAGGGGCTGCCTCACCAGTGGGGGTGCACCAAAGACAGGGTGGCTGTGGGGAGAACGCCCTGGCCCTCAGGGACCCTGGGGCCTCCAGGCGTCCTGCCCACCCTCCCACAGGAACGCTGGGGTCTTCAGCAGCAGGCTGAGCCCATGCCCTCCTCACTGAACCCAGGGCACAACCATACCTCGGCCCTCAGGGCAGGAACACCCACCAGGCCCCAGGCCCCCACCTGTAACCTTCCAATAATTTCAGACAAGGTGGCACCCCCTCCCTCCCCACGTGCGCCCAGTGACCCACACACACCTACGCGCCTCCCCATCACCCCTGCCAGCCCCCTAGGGTCCTGCAGGCAGCTCCTGTGTGAGCCCTGAGGTCAGCCTCCTCCTGTTCGCTGACCCCCTGGAAGCCCCCTCCCCTGGGCTTCAGCTCAGACACACACCTGTCCACATGTCCCCTCGCCCGTGCTCACACCTCGATCTGCACCTCACACCCGCGGGCTGACCTCACTCCGTGCTCCAGGGACCCACACGGTCCCGCCCTCCACCCCCCTCACAGGGACCTGGCTGGCAGCCTGAACCCTGCGCCCACGGTGGGCCCTGAGAGGCAGCATCGTCAGTGTGGGTGAAGGAGGGAAAGAGAGGGTGCAACTGACTGAACGCTTGTGTCCCCAGAATTCACGTGTGGGAATCCTAAGTCTACGTGTGATGGGGCTGGGAGCTGGGGCTTTGGGGCACGTGAGGTCATCAGGGTGGAGCCCCACAAATGGGGTTAGTGCCCTTATGAAGAGCGAGCAGCCTCACCCCTTCCAGCACGTGAAGGCGCAGAGAGAAGATGCCGTCCGTGAGCCAGGAAGCGGGGCCCCTGCCAGACACCACACCTGCTGGTGCCTGATGAGGGGTTTCCAACCCCCACACCCATGATGAGTGTCTGAGGTTCTTCTGACTGAAGACAGTGTGTTCCAGAAAACACCTGCTCCTGTGGCCGGGATCCCAGAGCAGAGAAGCCCAGACAACCTGCAGCAGACACAGCGGTGGTTGACCAGTAAGCCAAGGAGGCTGCGGCCCTGCTGCCTGGGGCACATCTGGGACATGTCCAGGCAGAAGCTGGCCGAGAGTCGTCAAAATGCTACCTTGCGAAGAAAACTCACAGACAGGCATGAAATGTGGTAACAGCCATGTGTGACACTCACGTGGTGCTTTGACTTCTGCAGTTTTCGGATGATGAGTTAAGGTTCTCATGAGTGACAGACCAAGAGATATGGGCAAGCTACAAAGACAGAGAAACTGAGCTCGAGGCACACACGTCCACAAAGCAGGATTTCTTTCAAGGAACGGACTTGTTGCCAGTGGGGGCTGGCCGGGGTCTGGAGGCTCAGTCAGGAGCCACAATCTCGGGGCAGAATTGCTTCTTCTCCCAGAACCTCAGCTTTTGTTCTTAAGTCCTTCAACTGATTGGATGAGGCCCACCCACGCTATGGAGGATAATCTCCATTACTTAGAGTCCACTGACTTGCCTGCACAGGTAGACAGCTGTCCGAAGAGCCCAGATGAGGGAGCAGGCAAGACTGACGGCCACAGGGACCTCCTCCTACATCCTGCTCGCAATGCGAGAGGCGGGGTCGTTGTGCCAGCCCTACCAGAGCCTGTAGCCCCTGCCTGTGGGGGGGATGCGCCCATGTTTTCTAACTGCAAAGCTTTTGTTCTGCCCACTGTCCACACTGCCTCCTGGAGAGACTCCAGAACGTCCTCTGGATCCAGTCCCTGCCTTTGGGGACAGGTCGCAGGGGAAGGTCCCTACAGCGGAGAGCACAGAGCCTTGCCAGGTCTGAGAAGACGACACCCCTTCATCTGCTGGAGGAAGATTTCGCAGCGGCACCTGCACCGCCACCGCCAGACCCCGTGCACACCTCGCTGAGGAGACAGATGTGGCCTCCGACGGCACAGGGGCCCCAGAGCAGGACCAGTAAACCGGTGCGCACACAAGCAAGGAGAGCTTCGGGGGCGTGAGGCCCCGTGACAGAAAAGGCCAATCTGTGGGGGCAGGGGAAGCGTCACCCTGAAGCAGAACCCTGCAGGAACCACGTGGCCGCCCGGGGCCTCAGAACCCGGGACCCTAGGTAAGCCGGGCCACATGGGAGAAGACCTTGGGGGCACGTTAAGGGAGAGTTTCCAAAACTTGCATGATCGTGACTCCCATGGGGACATATGATGAGCACCTTTCAAGGTTTTTATCTAACGCATTAATTAGGTAGAAGTCAAAGTATCTACTTGTATATAGTTGAGTGAAGAATGCTGAAAGGAGTTTCTAAGTAGGCGCATTTCCTAATGCACCTGGCTTTCTCCATGGAAGACAGAAGAATCCACTATCCTTCCAAAGGGGAGAAGTTGACTGTAAAACAGCTCAAAGACCACACCAACCTCAGAGTCCGCATCGAATCAGATCGCCTGGAGAGGTATGTAAGATAGTGACTTTATTTCCACTAAAGACGTAAGAAGTCATCTTTTTGTTTTTAGAGGGAGATAGTTTGCAGGGGAGGGAAAGAGACAGAGAGTGAAAGAGAGAGAGAGAGAGAGAGAGAGAGAGAGGGAGAGAGAGAGAGAGAGAGAGAGAATCCCAAGATGGTTCCACACTCAGCACAGAGCCTGATGCAGGACTCGATCTCACAACCCTGTCTGCGATGATCATGACCTGAGCCAAAATTAAGAGTCAGACACTCCACCTACTGAGCCACCCAGGTGCCCCCTGTAAGAAGTAATCTTTTGGTTCATTTCAAAGTCTTGCAAAATATTTCCGATTAACATTTGGCTCTCAGAGTATTCGGAATGTGCTGAGCACTCCTGCATGTTGATTGGGAAAATCACACAACTCGGTAGAGAAATCGACAGGAAAGTTGAACAGATGTTTCACAGATGATCTCCAAACAACCCTCAAACAGACAGAAAGGATGCGGCGCCCCGCCCGTGACAAGGGAAGTGAAAATTTCTGAGAAGCCACAGGAGAGAAAGTGGTTCTGAATCTAACAGCAGAGCAGTGGCTTCTATCACACTAAACCTTCGCAGGCAGCAAGCATAAAGTGGGAAAATGGCCTGGCAGACAGTGAGTAGAAGGCACTGGGGAATGAGCGGAAGCGGGCAGACACTGGGAGGAGTGTGCCCCGGAAAGATCGGTCCAAGGGCAAAGCCCAGGCTGTGCGACAGGTGCAGCTGGAATGCAGGGGGAGTGCACAGCAGTCCAGACATGGGGGCCGGTCCCGGGGCTCAGGCAGCACCTCAGGCAGCTGGGAATCAAGGCAGGGAGACACTGATCGAGACTGAGTCTGTGTGCAAACCTGCCTCACACCCTTGAACGACCCCTACCTGGGTGTGTGCAGGAGCCCCACAGGGCCCCGGAAGTGCCCCAGCCAGGGGTCAAAGGAGCAGAGGGTCCGGCTACTGCCAGCTAAGCGGCAGACAGATCTCGGAGTTGAGTCCCAACAAAAACCAACCTCCTTACAAAAATGAAGAAGAGCACAAAACCCACAGGCTGTGCCACACACAGCCACAGCCCTCGGCCCTCGGCACGCCGCAACAGTTACCAGACACACGAAGAAATGAGAAAGTGTGAGCCGCGGCCCGAGCCGAGAGCAGCCCGTGCGGACCAACCCGATGAAAGGCCATGGACACCGAAACAGCTACTGTTCAACGTTCAGCGTGCAGGGGGGGCTGTAAGCGCTGCGAGTCCACGCGGAGCTCTGGGCTCACAGGACAGGTCTTCCAGAACCGTGTGATGGACGTCGGCAGAGACACAGAAACCATGGGAGTGCCCAAGGGTCCCAGAGGCCCCAGAGCAGGCAGGGACTCGGTCCGCGAGGAGGAGGGGAGCACCAGGGAAGGCAGACACAGAAAAGGTACCTTTTTCCCTCTAACTTTATTAAAAAGGTAACTGATTGTTTAAAAAATGTGATGGTGTGTAGTGGGGCCGAGAACACACATAGCTGCAAAGTGCCAGAGGGCAGCGCACAGGACCCGCCAGCCGACGAGTCTTTTCCCCGCCCTCTCCCCCTGCCACTGAGTCTACAACCTGTCCTGCACAGATGACAGATGAGTCCACACCCCGCCCCCCAAATGAGTCTTCACGCCCCCACCCCACCCCCTGTGCTTATAACTCACATAAACTAGCAAAGCACATCTAAGTTCACCCGGCCAAGTTCAGGGCATATATAAGTTTTGCTAAAAACAATGCCAAGAAGAGTATCTACAAAGTTGGTGCAGAGATTAGGACGGAGCACTCCTCAGTGATGTGCTAGCCCGCGAGGATGCGGGAAAGGAGGGATGAAGCGGCAGCAAGGACACCTGGCAGGAGGACTTTAGCTGTGTTTCCGCCGACCAGGGGGAGCCCAGAGACGCGCCAGGACACCGCGTCACGGCCAGTACACGCCGTGTACCGCCTGCAGACATAAAATCCATCAGGTCCAGACAGAGAAGGTAAAGCACTGGAGGTACCAAGGTGAGCGTTGTCTGCGAAGATGTTTCAGCTGCGTCAGTAAATACGCGGCACCCGGGTGGAAGGGTGATGTCGTGTGTCACCTGCTAATGACGTGTGTACGGGTGTTAGAGTACAACGCACATGTTTTTCCTGTGAGCGGTGTGGCCAAATCAGTTTGGAGAATCCCGTCTCACGGATTATTGGAGGTCCTGGCCACAGCTGTGTGACGAAGGATGGAAACAGCAGCTGAGGCGGAAAAGGAAGATGTAAAACCGCCACTATTTGCAGAAGACACACTCCCGTGCAGCGACGAGGCCACACAGCTCTGAGGACCAGCGAGGACAGCGGCGGGTCTCCAGACAGCAAGCAGCCGTGTTCCACTGTGTCGGCAAAACCTGCACAGGACGTGTCCTCGAACATGAGGCGCGATTCACAGCAGTCCAGAGACTTACCGAAGAAAGAATGTCCAAGGAACGGCAGCTCCAGCGATGGACATATAAGGGCCCCGAGTGTCTGGAGAAAACCGCTTTCCGGAGCGGGGCGGCATCGGTGGGTGTCACTCGCCTCATGACTGAGAAGCGAGGCACCCGCCCGATCCAGAGTCCCGCTGAGCTGCTTTTGTGTGCTGGTTTATTTATGTTTGAGACCCACTTGCAGCTGAGAGACCTTCTGAAAACCACCAGCAGAGGCTGAGGGGTTTCCGAGACACCGTCCCCCAGCGACACACAAAGCTGTCACTGAGAAAGGACGGCGTGACGCACAAACCCACAGACGCAGCGGAGGACCGGGCGCCCAGCGAGCGAGGCCCCACCAGGCCACGGGACACTCAGGAGGTGGGTGGCGGTGGGGCCTGTTAGGGTCTTCCAGGGGCCCTGGGGACACCTGGCCCACACTGTCACAACGTGGACGTCCATTTCTGTGGCTTCAGGGCACCGCACCTGGGACCCTTGGTTCTGGCGACCCCAGGAAATGCACACGGCAGCCTCCGAAAGTGAAGCCTCAGCGTCAGTGACCAGTGAATTTGGCCTCGTGGATGTCGGGAATGTGCTGGATGACGGACATGACGAGCAGCATTAGTCAGTAACAGGGCCATTTCATTAGGAGGCGGAGGCGCCGTGCTCTCGAGAACGGCCACCCGCTTGCCGAGAGCTGGTGGCAACAGCGTCCTGGCTGGGTGGGCTGGGGCGAGGGGTGCCAGGCCTGGGCTGGGGCGAGGGGCCCCAAGAGGCAGCAGGTGGAGGTGCGTCAGGCCTGCCCCGGGGGAGGGGGGAGCCCTGGCGGGCCGTCCCCAGGCCTGCGTCCAGGGCCACGACCCAGGACGACAAGGAGGTCAGCGGGTCTCACTACCCAGGGACTCCCTGGGACCCTCCCCCACCACAAGCGCCAGGGGCGCTGAGCCCCAGTGAGTGTGGCAGAGCTGAAGGCCGGCTGCGGCCGCCCTTGTTTGACGTCCTGGCCCAGACGCGTCTAAGACACCCCTGAGCCTGGCCCTTCCTCCTAGCCGCCCTCGGCAGGAGCTGACATGTGCCCCCTACCATCCCACAAGACTTAATGCCAAGGCCCACCTCAGCTGGGTCACCAAGGAGGAAGGCTCGGCCTGCCCTGTCCAGGCCTCATCACAGCCGAGGGCACGGCAGGGCTGGCACTGTGGACACCATACTGCACCTGCCCACCGTGCCCGCCCTGCCCACGCTGCCCCGCCCTGCCCCTGCTGCCCCAAGCCCAGCCCTGCCCGCCCTGCCCACCCTGCCGGCCCTGCCCAGGATGCCTCTCGCGCCCAGCCCTCTACCATCAGCAGGGCCTTTCAAGGGCTGGGGCTCGGGGTCACCTTCCCCTGCTCCCCCAACACACACACCCAGGCACCCATGACCAGTAGGTCCTGTCTCCTTCCTGTCTACAGGAAGGACACGGGCAGGCCCAGAGCGGGGCAGACCAGAGGGTGAGGGCAGTCACGGCAGGGCCACAGTGGGGACTGAGGGGAGATGAAAGCCTTTCTCTCTGAGACCAAGGGAGCCCGAGGACGGCCCCCCACCGGCAGCACAGCCTGTGACGTCAGGGTAGAGCCAGGATGTTGCCTGGGCACTGAGGCCCCGCCCCAAATGCCCACAGCCTGGGCAGGATGAGTAGGGGGGTGTGGGGGGAGTCTGGCGGTGGAGCCCCGAGTCCAGCACACTCACACTTGTGCAAGCTGCAGGGGGCCTGGCACCACCCGGCCTGAGCCCGCAGGGGCAGCTGCCTCCCGGGGGGCGCTCTGCCAGCCCTGTGGTTTCTCTCAGAATCATGGGCCTTTCCAAGGAACTGGGCACTCCTCCTTTGCCTCTCACGAAGCACGTGGGGGCGGAGGGGCCTTGACTCTGCCCCACACAGCAGCCTCTCTAGGTCTCCCAAATGACCCTGAATGTCTCCCCGAGGGCACCAGGCCTGACAGAGGCCACCTCCTTGCAGTCTTCCTGCACCGGGACTGTGGGCCCTGGGCATCCTTTCTAGAGGTGCCCCTGGCCTCTGATTCCCGGCTGTTGGGCCAGCTGGCCAACTGCTGACACAGCACTGATATGTGTAGGGCTGTGACGGGCTGGGCCGAAGGCCTCACCTTCACACTGTTGTTGTGTCCTGCAGGCATCCTGAGCGTAGAGGAGGCCACGGGAGCTGGCCAACCCAGCTGATCAGGCTGGGCTCCTGGGAGACACTGCACTGTTTTTGGAGAGAGAGAGAGAGAAACAGAGAGACATCCTCAGTGAGCGCCCACAAACAGACCCACAGCACAGTCTACCCCAAGCTCCAGAGGCTGAAGTGGACTTGCACAGCCACCGGCCACCTCACAGCCACGTCCAGCCCCCACCCCGGTCCCCGCTGGCCCTCATTGGCCACACCCAGCAGGTCCAGCCCCAGGAAGGGCAGCTGCAGGGCAGAAGCACAGGAGCAAGTGCACAGGCAATGGGTGAGGTCGCCTGCCAGCAGGGAGCCCAGGGCGGCCTGTGGGGTACCAGGGACTGCTGTTGCCAGATGGGCCCACAGCCCCGCACACTCCCCGACCCCCTGGAGCCACTCCCACCAGACCAGCCCCCAGCCCGCTCCTCCAGGCCTTGGGACACAGGAACAAGGGTGGCATGCCACCAGGAAGCCCTGCATCGTCTCGGGCATGTGGCCATGCAGCCCTCAACTTCTCGAGCACAAATTGGGAAGGACCCTTTCCTCGAAGGACTGCCTCGGGAGCAGCAGTGCTGGGGCCCGGTGCTCCCCACTTCCTGGGGCATTACAGTGCCCACCAGAGTGCTGCAGCACAGCGAGTCGGCCGTGGCATTGAGGGAGAGAGGCCACGAGCTGGGCGGCAGGGGCCATGGAGAGGAGCACACTTCGTCCATGGCCCTGGGGCCTCACCTGAGACCCCACCTGCGAGAAGGACTTCCCGAGAACATAAAGGGAACTTCAGGGCTGCTGAGGCCCCTAGGGGTTCCCACCCCATTTTTAGCCAGAGCACTGAGGCAGAGCTCCCCTCCCCCCAGGCCCGATTGTCTGATCGCAAAAATAACACCCATGGTTACTAATGGTTCACCTCATCCATCCGGGAGCGTCTCCGGGAAGTTGCAGATGGCCAGGACGGACCCCCCAGGAGGAGCGGCCGCCTCAGGTACCCCAGCCGCTAGCCCTGCCCCAAGCGCAGCGACGGCAGTCTGCTCCAGGCCACTGCCCACCCAGCAGGGACAGAGCCTCCTGGCCGCTGCTCGTCTCCCAGCTGTCCCTTCCCTGCACAGGGACACAAAGGAGCCAGAGACCACCCAGAACCAACCTGAGGAAGACAAGGGACTGAGAACCTCAGACACAACAGGGCCCACGCCTGAGAGGGTCAAGGACCATGCAGAGGGCGTGGACAGTGGCCTGGGCATGGATCCGCCTGCAATGAACCAGGGCAGTGACCGCCAGCCCAGGGCCCAGGGAAAGCAGCGGGAGCTGTGTCTCTGCTGGACCAGGTGGCGGGCAGGCCTGGCCCACATCCACCTGTGTGCGAGCCGGGCGGCCTGGGCCAGCCTGAGTACGGTGGGCCCGCTGGCTGGGCTGGGCCGGCTGGGCTGGGCCGGCTGGGCTGGGCTGGGCTGGCTGGGCCCGCTGGCTGGGCTGGGCTGGCTGGGCTGGGCTGGCTGGGCTGGGCCCGCTGGCTGGGCTGGGCCGGCTGGGCTGGGCCGGCTGGGCTGGGCCCGCTGGCTGGGCTGGGCTGGCTGGGCTGGGCCGGCTGGGCTGGGCCGGCTGGGCTGGGCCCAGCGCAGCTTGAGTGGAAGGAGTTACGTGGAAAGGGTCCGACTATCCCCGGCTCAGCTGGGCCAGGCTGGTCCCTCTGGGCTCCACTCGGCTGTGTGGCACTGAGGGGACTGAGATGGGCCAGGCTGGGCTGATTTTGCAGGAGGAGGCGGGCTGGGGGAAGCTGGGATGGGCTCGGTGGACAAACACGGCAGGCGGGGCTTTGGGGGGACAACTCTGCCCTTGCAAAGGACAGGCATGGCCAGGCTAGGCACTTGTGGAGGGCTATCCTGAGCCAGGTGATCTGAGCCAAGCTGGGTGGATGGAGGCAGGAAGACCTGAGTCAGATGAAATGCTGTTCTCAGTGGGGGCTGTCCTGGGTGGGCTGACCTGCAGGGACAGAACTTGGGCAGGCAGGTCTAAGGAGCAGATCTGAGGCAGCCTGGGCTGACCTGCCCCAGGTTGGCTCACCTTGGCTCACCCAGCTGAGCAAGAATAACCTAAATTGCACTGCATTCACCAGAGCAGAGCTAAGCGGAGCCGGGGAAACCTGGGCCAGTTGACCAGGGGCCAACTAGACTAGGCTGGGAAAGAAATGGGCTACCTTGGCTCAACCGAGCTGAGCTTGCCTGATGTGTGCAAAGCTGGGCTGGGCTGGGCTGGGCTGGGCTGGGCTGGGCTGGGCTGAGTTGAGCTGAACTGGGCTAAGCTGGGCTGAGCTGGGCTGGCTGGGCTGGGCTGGGCTGGGCTGAATTAGGCTGAGCTGGGTTGAGCTGAACTGAACTGGGCTGAGCTGAGCTGAGCTGAGCTGAGCTGAGCTGGGCTGGGCTGTGCTGGGCTGAGCTGGGCTGGTCTAAGCTGAGCTGGGCTAGGTTGGGATAGGCTGAACTGTACTGGCCTGAGCTTAACTGGGCTGGGCTGAGCTGGGCTGAGCTAGGCTGAACTAGGCTGGCCTAAGCTCAACTGGGCTGGGCTGGGCTAGGCTGAGCTAAACTAGCCTGAGCTGGGATGGGCTGGACTGAACTGGGCTGGACTGAGCTGAGCTGGGCTAAAATGAGCAGAGCTAAGCTAGCCTGAGCTGAACTGGTCTGGCCTGGGTTGAGCTGAACTGAACTGGTCTGATTTGGGCTGGACTGGGCTGACCTGACCTTGATGGGCTGAACTGGGCTGAACTGGGCTGGCCTGAGCTGAACTGGGCTGGGCTGAGCTGATCTGGGCTGAGCTGGGCTGAGCTGAACTGAACAACTAGGCTGGGCTGGGCTGAACGGGGCTGAGCTGGGCTGAATTGGGCTGGGCTGAGCTGGGCTGAACTAAACTGGATTGAACAGAGCTGAGCTTGGCTGAACTGGGCTAAGCTGGACTGAGCTGGAATGAGCTGGGCTGAGCTGAACTGGGCTGAGCTGAACTGGACTGAGCTGAGGTGAACTGGGCTGAGCTGAGTTGGGTTTAACTGGGCTGAACTAGGATGGGCTGGGCTGGGCCGGACTGGACTGAGCTGGGCTGAGCTGAGCTGAGCTGGGCTGAACTGAGCGGGGGTGAGCTGGACTGAACTACTAGGCTGGGTTGAGCCGAACTGAGCTGAACTGGGCTGAGCTGGGCTGGGCTAGGCTGAACTGGGCTGAACTGGTCTGGTCTGGGCTGTGCTGGGCCAGTGGTCTGGGCTAAACTAGGCAGAACTGAGCCAGGCTGAGCTTAGCTGAACTGAGCTGGGTTGGGCTGAGCTGGGCTGAACTTAGCCAGGCTGAGCTGGACAGAACTGGGCTGAACTGTTCTGAGCTGGGCAGAGCTGGGCTGAGCTGGGCTGGGCTGGGCTGAGCTGAGCTGGCCTGGGCTGAACTGGGCTGAGTTAATCTGAACTGGGCTGAGCTAATCTAAACTGGGCTGAGCTAGGCTGAGCTGGGCTGTGCTGGGCTGATCTGGGCTGAGCTGAGCTGGGCTTGGACTGAGCTGGCTATACTGGGTTGGGCTGGGCTAAACGGGTTCAGTCAATCGGTTTAGCCTGGCTGAATCAGGCTTTACCAAGTCAAGCAGGGTGTACTGTTTCTAGACCCAGTAGACAAGTTCAGGGAGGCTAAACTGAGTGGGACTAACCAGGGACAACAAGCCTGGGGGGCAGCCTGAGCCAAGCCGAGCTGAATGATTTTGGTTGAATTTGTGGACTGAACTCAAATGAGTTAGCCTGCTTGAAATTGGGTCTCTTTTGGGGTGCCTGGGTGGCTCAGTCGGTTGAGCGTCCGACTTCAACTCAGGTCACGATCTCGCAGTTCATGGGTTCGAGCCCCGCATCTGGCTCTGTGCTGACAGCTAGCTCAGAGTCTGGAAACTGCTTTGGATTCTGTGTCTCCCCCTCTCTCTGACCCTCCCCTTGCTCAAGCTGTCTCTCTCTCTCACACACACACACAAATAAATAAAACATTTTTAAAAATTAAAAAAAAAAGAAATTGGGTCTCCTGGGCTGATGTGGGCCATGGGCCAAGGTGGACCCACTTGACCTGAACAGGTCCGAATCAGGCCGAGCCAGTGCACCTGCGTGTGGGGCAGGTTTGTATCACTGCTCTCAGCCGTCCAGACGCAAGGCCATGTGGACTGGTCTCACTGGACTGAGTGGGCAGAGTGGAGAATGAGCTGGGATCTGGGTCCAGGGAGGAGTCACCACCTGGGGGAGGGCAGGGGACTGATCTGGGCTCTGCTATGAATGGGGCCTGTCATCAGGCTCCCTGGAGCCTCCACAGGTCAGACACCTCTGCTCCCCGAGAACCTCACATTCCTGCCACTCAGGGCTGCGGGCAGGGTGTCCTGGACAAGGGTAAGGATGCCCCTGCTTCTGGCAGGGACACAGAGATTCATGTGAGGGCATTCCTGGCAGACTCAGGGAACAAGAGTCCAAAATGAGCATGCTTCCCCTAAGTATGGAGAAGGGGACCCAGTGAGCCCCTCCACCCGACCACCCCACCTCTGCCCCACGCTTCTCCCTCTCAGACTCTGCAGGTTGGCACTGACACTGCCTCTGTCCCCGCAGTCTCTGTCCAGGCCCCCACCGTCTTCCCCTTGGCCACCTGCTGCAAGGGCACCGTGGCCAGTGCCGCGTCTACAACAGTGGGCTGCCTGGTCACTGGCTACTTCCCGACGCCCGTGACAGTGACCTGGGATGCAGGGTCCCTGAACAAGAGCGTCGTGACCCTCCCCGCCACCCTGCAGGAGACCTCTGGCCTCTACACCACCAGCAGCCACATGACCGTCTCAGGCGAGTGGGCCAAACAGAAGTTCACCTGCAGGGTGGCTCACGCTGAGTCCCCCTCCATCAACAAGACCTTCAGCGGTGAGCCAGGAGTGGGCTGGAGGAGGGGGCAGGCGGGTGGGAGCAGGGGTGGGGGGTCTGGGCTGGCACAGGGGTGCTGCGGGCTCAGGGGGTGCTGACGCCACACTACCACCTTCGCCTCTAGCGTGCGCCATGAACTTCATCCCACCCACCGTGAAGCTCTTCCACTCCTCGTGCGACCCCCTCGGTAACACCGGCACCACCATCCAGCTCCTGTGCCTCATCTCCGGCTACGGCCCTGCTGACATGGAGGTCACCTGGCTGGTAGACGGGCAGAAGGCCACAGACTTATTCCCATACACTGCCCCCAGCAAGCAGGAGGGCAAGGTGATCTCCACCCACAGCGAGCTCAACATCACGCAGGGCGAGTGGGTGTCCCAGAAGACCTACACCTGCCGGGTCGCCTACCAAGGCTTCACCTTTGAGGACAACGCTCGCAAGTGCACAGGTATGGCTCCCCTCCCCTCCGACACCCAGACAGCGGGGCTCAGACGGGAGGCCTGAGCCACACCCTCACGAAGCCCCTCCCACACCCCCACAGAGTCCGACCCCCGAGGCATGAGCACCTACCTGAGCCCACCCTGCCCTCTTGACCTGTACGTCCACAAGTCGCCCAAGATCACCTGCCTGGTGGTGCACCTGGCCAGCATGGAGGGCATGACCCTGAGCTGGGTCCGGGAGAGCAGGGAGCCCGTGCACCCAGATCCAATGGTCAATAAGACTCAGTACAATGGGACGATCACCGTCACGTCCACCCTGCTGGTGGACGCCACTGACTGAGTCGAGGGGGAGACCTACCAGTGCAAGGTGACCCACCCAGACCTGCCCAAGGACATCGTCCGCTCCATCGCCAAAGCCTCCGGTGAGCCACACGGGCCCCAGGGAGGCAGGCAGGCCTCCAGCGCTGCAGCCTGGGCTGACCCCGCACCTGTCCGCAGGTCGGCGTGTCCCCCCAGGGGTATACGTGTTCCTGCCACCCGAGGGGGAGCCGAAGTCCAAGGACAAAGTCACCCTCACGTGCCTGATCCAGAACTTCTTCCCCCCGGACATCTCGGTGCAGTGGCTTCGAAACAACAGCCCCGTGCGGACAGAACAGCAGGCCACCACCAGGCCCCACAAGGCCACCGGCCCCAGCCCTGCCTTCTTTGTCTTCAGCCGCCTCGAGGTTAGCCGGGCAGACTGGGAGCAGAGGAATGTGTTTGCCTGCCAAGTGGTGCACGAGGCGCTGCCCGGTTCTAGGACGATCAAGAAATCCATGTCTGAAAACCCCGGTAAATGATGCCCGCCCTCCCCCACACCCCCTCCCCCCGGAGCTCCACCCTGCTGGCATGGGGGAGGGGCCGGCTGGACCTTCTGTCTGTCATTGTCAATAAACACTGCAGTGCCTGCTCAGAGTCCTGAGTGCACCATCCTTGGGGGGGAGGGGAAGGCTGCAGGGCAGGGGTGTAGTGGCACAGAGGGAGGGACCCCCAGGAGAGGGGGCAGGAGGCGGTCCACCATCGTCATCCATGCCACAGGCCCTGCCACTATGGGTCCTGCTCCATCAAAGGGGTCCTAAACGCCACAGGGTGGTCCCAGAGGAGGGACCACAGACCCTCAGCAAGCTCATGGCCCCTCCCTCTGCTGGAGGCCACAGAGGCCTCTGCCTCCACCCCCAGAATCCTGCTGGCCCCTCTGGACACAGACAAGCCCCCGGAGCCCCAGGCCAGCTGCACACACACAGGCCCTTTGATGGAGAAATGGGCCAAGTCAGACCCCCACTTAGGTACCTACACACAGACACCCCAGGCGGCCCTTTACCGCCACCTCCCTCACACACGAGGACCCGTGCCCAATGTGCTCCCACACCGGCCTCTAACTGCCCCTCCCCTACTTACACACATGGTCACACCGGGCCAGGGTCAACACCCAGTGCCCCGTGTCGCCGCTCAGCCTCACTCCACCCTGGATCGATGCCGGGGACGCACCCACCCAGCCCTCATGTTCCCGAGAGCCTCACAGCAAGCCCACGGCAGCTCCAACATCACCACCAACCACAGGCACCCCACGTGGCGGACGTCCCACATGCTCACACGTGGCCTCCCACAGTCTGCTCTCTCTCCCAGGCTGCCCCCAAGCCCTGCCTCCCTGTCACACCTGGGCCACCGGATCCAACATGGACGTGGAGAGGCCTCCCATCCCCAACTCCTCTCATGGCCCGGGTCTCCTCCGTCAGCTGCACCCCATGGACGAATACAGTGACACACACAGACGCACACACAAAGACACACGCACACATGCACACCCACAGTGTGGGCTGTGTCCCCGGCTCCCACTGGACCACGCCCCAGAACAGGCTGCTGGCCCCAACCCAGGGCTAGAGACTGAGGGGGTCAGAGCCCAAGTCCAAGCCCGTACAGCCCTAGACCCCCTGCTCCCTTCATGCTCACACACACACACACATACACACAGGCACCCACCGTATCCATCTGGCCCTCACGCTGCAGACACAAGCCCAGAAGCACTGGCTTGTGCAGTGCACGTGGAGCCTGAGGGCCATGCATGGGAAGCCCACCCGTACAGGGGAGAGTGGGGCCAGGGCAGGAGGAGCCCCGAGACTGGGGACTGAGGTGGGCCCAGTGTAGGGCCAGGTGGCAGCTCCTGGCACCCTCAGGCCTGAGGAAGGTCCCCAGTGCCCCCCAGCCCCTCAGAGCACCGGCTTCGTTGGCTCCCTGGACCACCCCAGGTCCTGTGAGCTGGGCCACAAAGCTCAGACACCTCAGGGCTCAGGGCTGACGGCCATCCGTGTACAGTTCAGAGAGGTCCTCGTGGGCCAGCACGGGTGAAGCCGAGTGGGCACGGGGCTGGGGAGGTCGGGCGGGGGGGCGCAGAGCGTGTAGTGGGCAGCAGAGCTGCTGGGAGTGGGGGTCAAGAGAGGGCCGGTCCTCCCACAGGGCCAATGGCCAACCCTGGAGGCTTCTGCCCCCCAGACCCCGAGGGGCAGCTGCAGAGCAGGCTGGACAAAGCCGTCTGTCCTCCAGCCACCAGCAGGACTGTGGAGGCCAGGGTGTCGGCATTGGGCCAACCTCCTCGGGGGGCCAGGCCCCCATGGCCCCGGCACGTGCCGATGCGGGCCAGGGAGGGCTGACTGGCCAGTGCCTGTAGAGCTGGACCTCCAGGACTTGTGTGCGGACGCCGCCGAGAGCGACGAGCTGGACGAGCTGTGGACCAGCCTGCTGGTCTTCGTCACCCTGTTCCTGCTCAGCGTGAGCTACGGGGCCGCCGCCACCCTCCTCAAGGTGGGAGCCCTGGGGTCCCTGTGCCGGGGCAGGACAGGGGCCAGCTGTCCCCACGTGCCCTCCTCAAGGTGGGAGCCCTGGGGTCCCTGTGCCGGGGCAGGACAGGGGCCAGCTGTCCCCACGTGCCCTCCTCAAGGTGGGAGCCCCGGGGTCCCTGTGCCGGGGCAGGACAGGGGCCAGCTGTCCCCACGTGCCCTCCTCAAGGTGGGAGCCCCGGGGTCCCTGTGCCGGGGCAGGACAGGGGCCAGCTGTCCCCACGTGCCCTCCTCAAGGTGGGAGCCCCAGGTCCCTGTGCCGGGGGCAGGGGCAGGGGTAGGGATGGGCCAGCTGTCCTCACTCATACCCTCCCCCAGGTGAAGTCCATACTCGCCACCACCCTGCAGAAGCCACAGACCTTCCAGGACTACGCAAATATCATGCGGCCAGCAGAGTAGCTGGAGTAGCCGGGAGCTAGAGCAGGAGGCGAGGACACGCCTCCCCCTCCCCTCCCCCTTCTCCCCTCCCCGCCCTGTGTCTGAGGCAGTCTGCCTGCCCTTGGGGATGTGGGGGAAGCACAGCACACAAACCCTCAGAGGGGCCAGAGCCCAAGACCCAACCACTACCACACAGGCATCCAGAAGATTCTAGCTCAGTCCAAGGTCCAAGACATCAATGGGACCTGCCAATCACAGCCCCTACCCAGACCACTTAGGGACAAGCCCCAGAAGAGCATCGGTCCCTCCCCAAAAGTGACCTAGGGTGAGGGCCACTCCTGTTCTCACTGAAGCATGCTTCGGGGGAGTCCGTGGCCCCGCCGACCAGAGTCCGGAGTCAAAAAACGCTAAGAGCCCAAGCCCAGACTCAGCCGACCTCCCCACCACCAGGTCACCGGGCCCTGCCCCTCTGCCCAGCCTTCCCGAAGTCCACTCACAGCACCCACCCCTGCAGAATGCAGGGCTGTAGGCAGGGCTCCCAGTGGGAGGAGGGGTCTCACAGCAGAAGGAGCTGCCGACGGGCCCACCTGGGCCAGCAGCTCCCCACCCATCCACCCGGCCTCATGTGACAGATCATTCCTGGCTTGGCAACGCTTTTGCCCTGTTTCCTTCATTTTGGGTTTCTTAATAAAGTGCCTTCTTTTTAAATTTTTTATTAAGTTTATTTGTTTTTTTGAGAGAGAGAGAGAGAGAGTGTGTGTGGGCAGGGGAGGGGCAGAGAGAGAGGGAGACACAGAATCTAAAGCAGGCCCAGGCTCTGAGCTGTCAGCACAGAGCCTGATGTGGGGCTCAAACTCCCTGACCAGGAGATCATGACCTGAGCCAAAGTCGGATGCTTAACCGACTGAGCCACCCAGGCACCCCAGTAAAGTGCCTTCTTATAAATCCCTGTCACCTGAGCACATTTTGGGAGCAGTGCGTGACATCCTGTTGGGGTGGTGGGAGGCAGGTCCCCCCACAGATGTAAACAAGGGCCAGAAGAAAGGGGCAGAGGTTAGTTCTGGGCTTGAAGGCCCAGGTGGTCAGCCGGCTGCTCCCTGCGAGAGTCCCTCTGACGCCCCCAGACACCCCAGCTCAGTACCCATCACACCTGCTCTGCTGATGTCCTCACTGCCCCTTCCCGTGCTAACGTGAACACAACGGTCTCCCCAGGGACAAACCCAGAGGAGCTACCTCTGCAGCCCGTGCAGGAGGCCACAGGAGCACAGCAGCACAGTCACCACGGTCAGGGACCACCTGTCACCCACCCCAACCTGTCCACCCACGGAGCGCACACAGGCCAATCTTGGCCCCCATCCCCCCAGCCAGCCTGGTGTCCCAGTGAGCTGAGGGGACACCAGAGCAAACAAGAGCTGTCTGGGGCTGGCCACCGCCATCTTTGAGAAGAAACCCGATGAGCCTGGAAAGCAGGAGCCAAGATGCCGGTGAGACAGCCAGCTGGCCAAAGACAGTGGTGGGCATGAATCTGTATCCCCTCTTCAGAATAAAGTGGTGGCTGCCCTGGTTGGAGAGGCCTTCCCACAAGGGTCTCTATGAAGTTCCCTGGAAATTGGGGGAGAGCACGTAAACACATCCACACGATGAAAAGTAGGATTCCTTCATATACAAAGAGTGTTCGGGAACCAATAAAAGAAAAAAGTGAGCAGTGGGTTCTTCAGAGAAAGGAAAAACAAAATAGCCAATAAGAAGAAGAAAGTATTCCACTAACTACAAAAGTTACACTAAGGAGGAGCCAGGGAGGGGCAGCCTCTCAGGCCTGTCTGAGGGCGTGTGATGTGTTAGAACCATTGCTCAGGGCCCATGGCTGCATTCCCACCGCACAAATGCCCAGACCCTCTGGAAAGGAGATTCTACTCATGGAGGTGACCTTCCACAGGGAGCCTCCCATCCCTGTCCCTGTCACACGGGCTCTGACACAGACAAGGAACGGAAATGAGTAACAGCAAGTGTGCAACCTGTGGGCAGAAACCCCAGGATTGGGCAACTCGGAGGTTCGTTTGGAGACGCGGAGGATTTGGCCTAAAGGGAACATCAGGGAAGCCAGGGGAGGGGGCTGAAGCAGGACAAGGCCACCCCACAGCCCACTGGACACTCACATGCAGACACACACTGTCCAGGGAGACCAGGCCCCACACTGATAAGACACAGGAGCTAGTCGGCTTTAAGGCTCTTCCCGAGGGCCCAGGAGGGCTCTGCTGTGACCAAGGCCAGAACCACCTGACCAGCCCTCCCAGCAGGGGCTCCGTCTCTGCCCTGAGCACACGCTGTGCATCTGCTTCAGCAGCAAAACCTGCAGGAAACACTGCAGACAGAAGATTAGAGTAAGACCTCCCCACGTTCCCGTAAGGTTGGAGCCTGCGGCCTTGCACGTACCGAAAACAGGACATGAGTCTGTGACTTTCTGGAGTGTTCTTCATCATGAAGGTCTATAACTCTTCATGTGAGAAACCCCCACACTAAAGGTTGCTTCCTGAGCGAGTGTGGGGCCCAGCAGCTGCCTCACCTGGGCTCCAGTAAATCCTTTCTCCTTTTTCTCTAAAATTGTATAAAAAGGGGTGCAGGGTGGAACATGCCCTGTATTTTCTATATGAGTTCCAGGGAAGAGGAGAGGCCTCCCCAAGTGTGGGGGGGACACTGAGGCCACGGAGCCTGAATATCATGCAAAATTACAGATAGACGGATAGATGAGAGATAGATAGATAAGAGATGATAGATAGATAAATGATAGATAGATGATAGATAGATAAGGGAGGTAGATAAGGTAGATAAGGAAGATGGATAGTAGATGATAGACTGACAGATGGATAGATAGATAGACTGATGATAGACAGATAGATCTATAGACAGAGTAAACTCTTAAGAAAGTTCTGTTACTTTACGCCTACAAGCACCCTCACATGCAATTTCCTCAAAGCCCACAGCCTAGTCCTTCCTCCCATCTCCTGGGCTGGAGCCCCCCAGGGCAGAGCTGAGTGTCCTCTGTCTCTGACTGGTGCCCCAGATCGGGAGACCCGCCCCATGGGCCCGAGAATGAGGACAGCAAGGGCTCGGCTCACACGGGCCCCCCGTGAGCCACACACCACCGCTCACAGCGGAACGGGTGTCCCCCTAGCTTGGGAGGACAGGCTGCTGGTCCCCAGTCAGGAGCGGCCAGCAGAGGCCTGTCACGCTGGGAGCACGGCCTGAGAGCAGGGTCGGGGAGGACAGTGCCGGCATTAAGAGGCTGCCTTCTCAGGGCCCCCTCTGTCCCTCCTTCTTTCCTTCTCTTTCGAACCTACCACAGCAGGCTGAACGGCGGCCCCCGACCTAATCCCTGGAACCTGTGAATGTGACTTTATTTGGGAAAAGGGTCTTTGCAGATGTGATTAAAGTTTAGGAGCTAAAGATGAGATCGTTCAGGCCCTAAACCTGACGGCAGGTGGCCTCACAAGAGGCAGAAGAGGAAGGACCAGACGCAGAGAAGCCACGTGAGGACAGAGGCAGAGACAGGAGGGACACGGCCACAACCCCAGGGGTGCGTGGGGCCCCAGGAGCTGGAAGAGGCAGGAAGGACGTGGCCTGGATCTCCAGAGCTGGGAGACTAAATTTCTGCTGTTTGAAGACCCTCGGTCCACGGTCCTTGGTCACAGCGGCCGCAGGACACCTGGACGCACAGCCAGCGGGGCACAGCCAGGCAGAAGCCTCTCCTCCTCCCAGAAAGCCCAGGGTGGACTCCCTGGCTCTGCCCACCCCCAGAGAGACCCTCACTCTGGGCACAGCCCCTGACACATGGAAGGTGCTCGGTCAGTCTTGAAGAGCGCACTTCAGACCTCTCTCCTGAGTTCAGGTCCTTTCAGCAGCGACCAGGTTGGATGGGACCCTGATGTCACATCCAGTGACACCTCCTCTTCTGCCCTGTGTCCCAGGCTCTCTGTGCCCATGGTGCCCAAGTGTGCTAAACTGGGAAGCAGGGAGGCTGAGGGAGAAGGAGGCCCACAGAGTCTGCCCGGCCTGTCTCTCACTCCCCCTACTCTCTGGGGCACGGGCTGCTCTGGGAGGAGCCCCAGTGCTTTGGACCCTCAGATGCTGGGGAGCTCACAACAAAACCCCAGAGTTCCCTTGGGCCAGGCCGTGGTGTGTCTGTGCCATCCTGGGCTCCCTCCCTGCACCCGTCTCTCCTCTGCCTCCTGGCCTGCCCTGACCCCCTTCCTTGGGCGTCAGAGCCACCGGGGGGAAAGCATTGGCAGACATCTCCATCGAGCCTGAAGCTTGCTGCCACTCCCCCTGGTGGTGTCCTTGCTGGAAGGGGACCATTGGTTTCTGTGTGTGGCTCCAGAACCTTCTGTGCATGAAGAAGTGAATGATCAAATGGGCCCGACACAAGCTGGGCCCAACCTGCACCAGGGATGCCGGCAGGCGCATGGGAGCAGGCGACCTAGGAGCTCGGGCAGCTGGCCAGAGAGCCCTGGCTCAGGAGGGCGGGGCAGAGGCTGGCCCTACCCCCTGGGCTCCAGGCTCCCAGACAGAGACAGCCCCCACGCCCTCACCCCAGCCCTCCTCTGGGGCCCCAGCTGCTCAAGGGGCTGGCTGAGCAAGGGGAGCCACTGATCACAGCCAGGCTGGAGGGGCTTTTCACCCTCAACCCTCCCCTGTGGCCAGAAGGTCTACAGAGGCCTGCTGACTCGCCAGGAGTCACTCTGGGCAAGGCCTGTCCCTCAAGGCCCCAGCCCTGCAGCCCTTCACTCCATCTCCACCTCCGAGACCATCTCTACCCCAGTGTCCCTGAGCCCTCACTGTGTCTATTTCCGCCTTTGCTCCCTTGCCTCTCAGCCCCCAACTAGCCACATGGAGCCATGACCCCCCAAGGGCACCTGCCTTTGCACCCACATGACCTCAGGCCAGAGTCAACCTCCGGGGGGTCGTACAGGCTGGGCCACACACACCTGGCCCCACCACAGCCAGACCACAGACCAGACATGACGGGGAGGCGAGCAGCCACACTGGTGGGACAGGAAGTGGGCAAGTGACCCCATCTGTGGGCCAGACACAGTCATGCAGCCCCTCCCAGCCCACCCCTCACAGGCTCAGCCCGCTGACAGTGACAGATGACCCAGAGCAGGGCGAGGGCTTCTGAGACCCTGCGGCCATCAGGTAGGCTCTACAGGAGACCGAGTCCATCCTCAACTCCAGGCCTCTTGGGAGGCAGACAGATGGACGTAGAGCCCTGGGCCACCTGGCCAAGGGAGGCCTGATCCTCTCAGATGCAATGGACCCCCAGCAGCCTTGAGCAGGGAGGTCCAGATGTGGTCCAGGCCTCATCTCTTTAGTCAGCCCATCCTGAACCCTCCTAGAAGATGGAGAGCAGGCACCAAGACAGAGAGCAGATGGAGAAAGGAAGATCAGCATGGCGCCCCAGATCACAGAGCCGAGCTATCACAGGCACAGTTAGCTAGGTGATTGTGGGCAGGAGTGGGCTGGGCTGGGCTGGGCTGGGTTGAACTGGACTAAGCTGGGCTGAACTGGACTAAGCTGGGCTGAACTGGGGTGGGCTGGGCTGAACTGAGGTGGTCTGGGCTGGGCTGAGCTGAACTGGGCTGAACTGGGTTAAGCTGGGATAGGCTGAGCTGAACTGACCTGGGTTGCGCTGGACTGAGCCAAACTAGGCTGGGCTGAACTGGGCTGGGCTGAACTGCATTGAGCAGAGTTGAACTGGTGGACTTGGCTGGGCTGAGCTCAGCTGGGCTGAACTGCGCTGACTTGGGCTGGGCTCAGCTGGGCTGAACTGCGCTGACTTGGGCGGGGCTCAGCTGGGCTGAACTGCGCTGACTTGGGCTGGGCTCAGCTGGGCTGGACTGTAATGGGCTGAGCTGGGCTGAACTGGGGTGGGTTGGGCTGAGCTGGGCTGAGCTGGATGGAACTGGGCTGAGCAGGGCTGAGCTGAATTGAGCTAAGCTGGGCGGAGCTGGGCTGGGCAGATCTGGGCTGAGCTGAGCTGGGTTGAACTGGGTTGAACTGGGCTGGGCTGAGCTGGGCTGGGTTGAACTAAGCTGAACTAAGGTGAACTGAGCTAAGCTGGGTGAACTGGGCTGAGCTGGGCTGAACTGGGTTGAACTGGGCTGAGTTGTACTGGGCTGAGCTGAGCTGGGCTGAACTAGGCTGAGCTGGGCTGAGCTGTGCTATGCTGGGCTGAACTGGGCTGGGCTGAACTGGGTTGAGATGAGCTGGGTTGAACTTGGCTGAACTGGGCTGGGCTGGGCTGAGCTGAACTGGGGTGTGCTAGGCTGAGCAGGGCTGGGCTGTAATGGGCTGAGTTGGACTGAGCTGAGCTGAACTGGGCTGAATTGGGCTGAGCTGGGCTGGGTTGGGCTGAGCTGAACTGGGCTAGACTGAGCTGAGCTAGGCTGAACTGGGCTGGGCTGAGCTGACCTGGGCTGGGCTAAACTCGGCTGAGCTGGGCTGAACTGGGCTGAGCTGAGCTGGGCTGGGCTGGGGTGCATGGGAAGGGGTAGTTTGGGTGTGTGTCAGCCCCCAGAGGTCTGGACTCCAGCCAGCTGGCCCCTGTGTTCTTCGGATGCACGAGGGCCAGACTACTTCTGTTGCAGCCATGATGCCATCTCCCCTCACCAGCCCCTGAGGGAATTGGTCATGTACAAGCAAAGAGACCATGGCTAGAGTTCCTGGCTTTTCCAGCAGGGACAGGGCAGGACTGAGTTGCAATTAAGCCTCTGACCTCCAAAACCTCTTAGACCACAGAGGTCAGCTGTCGCTGATCTGGAGGCTGGGGGTGGGTGGTTGGATGGGGACCCTGGCTGGTTAGCAGGAGGAGGTCCTGGAGGAACAGACCACGTCTCCTGTCCTGTGCCACTTCTTGCACAGCCAACGGGCCCCCGTGCAGACTCGCTTCAAGCCTGGACTGCTCTGGCCTGGCCTGTGGCCCCGCTCTGGGCCCATATCTCGTGACCCCCACAGCCCAGTAGAGAGCATGCCTGTGCCCACCGCGGACTCAGCCACAAACCCCGTCTGGGAGTGGCCTGCACCAGAGGTCTCCCAGGAACATGTCCAGGTCCTCCCGCTAGAACCCTGACGAGCATGTTCAGAATCAGAGCAAGTGGGCCCAAGGCATCGGCCCCGACGCCGAGTCCGTGGCCTGTGAGCTGAAGGACCTTGGGACCATCACTAACCCTGTCCGTGCCAGCTTCCTCCAGTGTAAAGGAGAAACGGGCCTCGTCCCGGGCCTGTGAGGCTGTCTCGGGTCCGGGCAGCACGGGGGCCCACCGCCTCACAGAACGTCCTGTGTTGCAGAGCCCAAAGCCAGCCCCAGTGTCTTCCCGCTGAGCCTCAGGAACAGTGACACAGCCGGGCAAGTGGTCATCGCCTGCCTGGTCCGGGGATTCTTCCCCGCAGAGCCCGTGTCAGTGACTTGGAACCCCAGCAAGGACGGCGCGTCCATCAGGAACTTCCGTGCAGTGAAGTCTGCTTCTGGGAACCTGTACACCATGAGCAGCCAGCCGACCCTGCCGGCCAGCGAGTGCCCCGATGACAGGTCCCTGGAATGCCACGTGGAGCACTACTCCACCGCCAGCCCGCCCGTGACCGTGCCCTGCAAAGGGAAAGGCAAGTCTGGGGCGGGGCGGGGGCCTCCACATCCTCACTCTGACCCACCACCCGGAACTCCCCTGGGACGAGAGTGGGCTGCCGGGCTGGGCCCCCAGTGAGTGGCCGAGAGAAGCTGGAGGGAGGGGGAGGCACGCAGAGGCGCTTGCTGACCTGCTCGGCCTTTCCCCCAGCTCCAGAAGATCCTTCTGGTTGTCCCGCATGCAACCAGCCCCACTTGTCACTGCAAAAACCCACCCTCGAGGACCTGCTTCTGGGCTCCAACGCCAGCATCACATGCACACTGAGCGGCCTGAAAAACCCCAAGGGTGCCATGTTCTCCTGGTCGCCCTCGGGTGGGAAGGAGGCCATCCAGAAGCCTCCGGAGTGTGACTCATGCGGCTGCTACAGTGTGTCCAGTGTCCTTCCAGGCTGCTCTGAGCCGTGGAACAGGGGGGAGACCTTCCCCTGCACCGCCACCCACCCCGAGATCCAGAGCTCAAAAACTGCCACCATCTCCAAAGACTCAGGTGGGCCCAGACCCCGACCGTGAGGCGCCGCGAGGCCACTCCTCGGCCTGCTCCTCCTCGAGCCCTTGGGCTTGGAGGCTCCGCCCACACTTTACTAGAGGACACTGAGGCGTGGGCTGCCCAGGCCCCTAACCCGGCTCTCTGCCCTCCAGGGAACACTTTCGGGCCCCAGGTCCACCTGCTGCCGCCGCCGTCGGAGGAGCTGGCCCTCGATGAGCTGGTGTCGCTGACGTGCCTCGTGCGAGGCTTCAGCCCCAAGGACGTGCTGGTGCGATGGCTGCAAGGGTCCCAGGAGCTGCCCCGCGAGAAGTACCTGACCTGGGGCCCCCTGCCGGAGCCCGGCCAGAGCGTCCCCACCTTCGCCGCCACCAGCGTGCTGCGGGTGGCGGCCGAGGACTGGAAGCAGGGCGAGACGTTCTCCTGCGTGGTGGGGCACGAGGCCCTGCCCCGGGCCTTCACCCAGAAGACCATCGACCGCCTGGCGGGTAAACCCACCCACGTCAACGTGTCTGTGGTCATGTCGGATGTGGAAGGCGTCTGCTACTGAACTGCCCACCCGCCCCTCCCTGAATAAACTCCGTACTGGCCCACAGCAGCCCCGCGCTTCCCTCAGGCTGCCTGTCTGTCCATGTTCGGGTCTGTGGCCGGGGCAGGGGCAGCGCCCACGGAGGGGAGGGCTCCTGCTGCCCTGACTCTTTCGGGCCTCACTTTCCTTGCTCGGCCTTCACATCCGTGTGCATGTGCGTGTGTGTGCACATGGAGCACAGCAAGGCAAGCTGGGAGCCAGACCCGAGGTCGACAGTCAGCAAGGTGGGCACAGCCCAGTGGGGACCACAGAAGTCCTCAGTGGGCAGGTGACATGGTCACTTGGATCTCAGAAAATGCCTCTAGGAGCAGCCGTGAGGGACCAGAGGGAGGCAGGAGAGCCAATGGCCAGTGAGGAGGCTGGTGTCACCATCAGGGGTCACGGCAGGAATGAGGGGAGGGCAGGGCTCTAGGGGTTCACACCACGTATGGTGACACCCACGGGATTGTGGGAGGGCCCCACCGAAGCCCGCAGCGAGGGAGCCGCCCTGCACCAGACGGCTCTGCACGCAGCACACACAGTCTCCCCCACGCTCACACTCACACTCACGCACACACCTCCGGCGCAGGCAGCTCACAGCTCCAGGAAGGCAAGAGGGGTCCTGGCCCAAGATTCCCCACCTTCCCCGTGTGCCCCATGGGCACAGCTTGGGGCCCAATTGCACAGACCCTCCCAGCAGCCCCTGCCCCTGCCTGCCCCCCAGACTCAGGTCTCCCATCCCTTCCTGAGCCCAAGTATGCATAGGGCAGGGGCAGGCTGGGGAGGGCTGAGGAGAGACAGCTCCCCCAGGGCTCCCCTGAAGCTGCTGTGGGAACAGCCTGAGGCCACTGGAGGCACCTGGAGGCACAGCTCCCACAAGGGGGCAGTGGGGCCCCTGCTCTCGTCTCAGACTCCTCCCGGGCTTCCCCAGGGGACCTGGCCTCTGGCTTCCTTCCACTGCTCCCAGAACACAGGGGCCTCGGGGCCCTACCCACATGGCCACTGCTCCCCTCTCAAAGGTCCGGCCACCAGGGGAGCCAGCACCTGGCCCAGAGAAAGAGCTTCCTAAAGAGATGGGGGAGAGGACGATTCAATAGATGAGAGGGGACAGCAGACAGACAGCAGGCAGACAGCACACAGACAGGTGGACACAAAACAGGACATGTGATGGAGGGAAGGATGGACAGACAGGTGGGTGGGTAGGAGGAAGGAGAGGAACGGAGCAATGGATGGAAGGATGGATGACTGGATGTGTCAGCATGTGACAGGCAGGTCCAAATCCCGTGTGTCCTGGGGGACCCTGACGGCAGCCCGTGCTGGTGGTCTTCACCTGGGCCTCCCTCACCTCCTCGTAGCTCGTTCACCACATTCCCTGGGAAGGCAGCATGCCCACCCAGTCGCCGCAGACCCAGAGCCGTCTAACTCTGGAGCGCCCAAGGGTGGCATGTCTGGTCCTCTCTGACCCCAACCAGGGCCCAGGCCAAGGCCAAGCCAAGAGCAAACGGCTTGCTGAGGGCTGGTGAGCACACAGATGGGGCTGGGGGCCAGGAGGCCTTGGACTTGAGCTCCATGTAGAGCAGCAGAATTCTGACCCTTCCAGGACTCCCTCAGAGATGGGGGGCCTTGGGGATCTGAAGAGCTCAAGAGTCCCAGCCCCTTCCCTGGGCACCTGTCACCTCATCCTCCCTGAAGAAACCCCCTGAGAGACGGTGCGCCACTGTCCCGACCCCGAGGCTGTGTGGGAGGGGCAGGCATGGGCTCGCCCCCCGCCCCTGCAGCCGTGGGCCTGTCAGACTGTCAGTGTCTTGCAGATTGCCGGGAGCCACTTCCCTGGCTGGTGCTGGACCTGCCGCAGGAGAGCCTGGAGGAAGACCCCGCGGGAGCCAGCCTGTGGCCCACCACAGTCACCCTGCTCACCCTCTTCCTACTGAGTCTCTTCTACAGTACAGTGCTGACCGTGACAAGTGTGCGGGGCCCAACCGACAGCAGAGAGGGCCCCCAGTACTGAGCAGAAGCTGCCAGGCACACGGGTCGGGGTGAGGAGGCAGAGCGGTGGGCTGACGGGGACAGGGGGCTCGGCTTATTCCCCACCCTCGGGGGGGCTGGCCTCCCAGGGAGGTGATTCCCTCACAGACAATGAGGATATGGGTAGCACTGGGGTCAGGGCTTCAATGTCCCCCAGCAGGATCTGGGAGTTAGCTTCCCTTGAGTGAAACCATTGCAGGATTCAACCTGCTCCCCTGAGGCAGGCCAGGGTTGGGGACATGGCATTGGCAAGGAACTCCCCTGGACCCTGACCCCACTGTATTTGCAGGGAGGAGTCTGGAGGAGCCTCCGGAAAGCCCAGCTGGATGTCAGAGCTCAGCCACGCTCAGAAGCTGCCGGCCCACCCCTACACACAGGCCTTGCTGGTGCAATAAACTGATCCCAAAGGCAAAGGTTCTCAGACTCTGAATGAGAGGAGGGAAAGGAGAGGGACGGAGGCTTGGGAGAGGGGACACCTGCCTCGAAGCCTGGAGTGAGGGCCTTCACCTAAAGCCCACATGATCTGGTCCTGCATAAGGCACAGGCACAGGAGCTGTCCTTCACCAAGGACAGTATGAAGCAAGACCCCTCCCAAGAATGGCACCCAGCACCCTGATCCTGGTCACTGACACCTGGTCCTAGTCACTGAGATCTGACTATAATCACTGGGCCCTGGTCCTCATCACTGAGCCTTGGTCCTGATCACTGGTCCTGGTCACTGAGCCCTGGTCCTGATCACTGGGCCCTGTTCCTGATCACTGAGCCTTGTCCTGGTCACTGAGTCCTGATCCTGGTCACTGAACCCTATTCCTGGTCACTGGTCTTGATCACTGAGCCTTGTCCTGGTCACTGGACTCTTGTCCTGATCACTGAGTCCTGGTCCTGGTCACTGGATTCTTGTCCTGATCACTGAGCCCTTGTCCTGATCACTGAGTCCTGGTCCTGGTCACTGGGCCTTAGTCTTGATCACTGCTCCTGATCACTGAGCCCTGGTCTTGATCACTGAGTCCTGGTCCTGGTCACTAAGTCCTGCTCCTGCTCATGGAGTCCTGGTCCTAATCACTGGGCCCTGGTCCTGATCACTGAGTGCTGGTCCTGGTCACTGAACCCTAGTCTTGATCATTGGTCCTGATCACTGAGCCTTGTCCTGGTCACTGGGCTCTTGTCCTGATCACTGAGTCCTGGTCCTGGTCACTGAGCCCTAGCCTTGATCACTGGTCTTGATCACTGGTCTTGATCACTGAGTCCTGGTCCTGGTCACTGAGGCCTGGTCCTGATCACTAAGCCCTGGTCCTGATCACGGGGCCCTGGTCCTGGTCACTGGTTCCTGGTCTGATGACTGAGCCCTAGTCCTGGTCACTGAACCCTGGTCCTGATCACTAAGTCCTGGTCCTGATCACTGAGCCCTGGTCCTGATCACTGAGTCCTGGTCCTGATCACTGGGCTCTGTTCCTGATCACTGAGTCCTGGTCCTGTTCACTGAGTCCTGGTCTTTGTCATTAGCCTTGTCCTGGTCACTGAGCCCTGGTCCTAACAACTGAGTGCTAGTGTTCATTCCATGGTCAGATCCTGAGTGGGTGCCCATTTATTCTGAGTTGGAGCCCTTGTTCATGGCCTGCATCACACTTAGATCCTGAGTTCTATACCTATACTTTGGGTTCTTAGTCCTGACCCTCATCTGAAGTGACCCACACGGTGGAGAGGGAGCCTCCCAGGTGATCCAAGACCCTCTTGGTCTGGGCACTGAGTGGAGGATGAGGTGAGGACCCCATGTCTGGCCTCGTCTTCTCCAGGGCCCAGGTGGCATGAGGCAGAACCCCCATCCATGAGGGTCCCCAGGACAGGGGCAGGGAGGAGGCGATGGTGTTTGTGTTCTCTTGTTTTTCTCTTGTCAAGCATCACCTGCTGAACACCCAAAATAGTCCTCGGGGGAGGCTGAGTCATTGTGAGTGCAGCCCAGCCCAGGTGTCCTGGCCAGAGACTGCTGTTCCGAGAATCAGGCTCGAAAACAGAGACTTGGCCAGATGGACCTGGGGCCTGGGACCTGGGCAAGTGGCTGGAGCCTGGGAGGGCCCTGTGGTGACAGAGAGGTCCCCAAGACCTGCAGAACACTCCAGCCCCCAGCACATGTGGGCCCTGTCAAGCCAGGATCAGTCAGGGTCTGTCCAGGGTCAGCTGGGTCACCTTGGATAGCCAATGTCAGCCTAGATCAGCTGGGGACAACCCAGGTCAGGACCTAAAGAGGCTAAGGTCAGCCAGAATGAGACAAAAGTCATTCTGGGTCAGCCAGGGTCTGCCAGGGTCAACCAGGGTCTGCCAGGGTCAGCCTAGGTGTTGCTAGGCTCTGCCCTGGTGATTGGCATCCACAGGTCAGCAGGGCTCTCACTGGCCGCAGGACTTAGTGACGTGCAGCCTCTGAGGGTTCTGAGGGTTGTGCCCACAAAACAGCCAGGCCAGGTAGGACACAGTCTGACACTGACCTCTGCTGGCCCTGCCCCCACATGCCCCTCTCTCTGTCCTGCTTTCTCTGTGCTGGACCCCACAGCCAGGGACAGACTGGGCACAGCCAGGGACACACGCGAACAGCCATCCCCCTGGGTTGTGGGTCAGGACAGGTACATTCCACAGGCCTCACGACAGGACCCATCTTCCACACCTGGGACATCAAGGGTCCAGGAAGGGCAGACTGCACCAGGGTCAGTGAGAGAGACAGGGGGAGATACAGACACGGGACAGGAGAAAGGGGCAGAGAGAGCTGCAGAAAAGGTCAAGAGCACAGAGACAGGGCAGGCGCTGGGGACAAGCTGCTCACACAAGCACATGCATACTCACACACTTGTGCCTCCCTCCACACCCGCTCAGACATGCTCATCCCACACACAGACCTCCTCACCCTCAAGCTCACATCCTCACTTGCGGGGGACCAGCCCACGCACCAGAGTCTAAGGGTCTGAGTAGGGGGATGGTGTCGGCGAAATATCTATAAGAACACAGACAACATGAATGGTGGAAGAGACCACACTTTACTGTGAAACTTGGTGTCTTATATACCATAGATGATTACATCTTTCTTTTAATGATTACATTGTTTGCAACTTCTTAGGAATCACATGTTTCAGAAAGGATCATTGTTTTCATGGAGGAGAGAACAGAGAGTTAAAGATAGAAGTGAAGTACAATACAAAAGATCAAAAACCATAATTGTTCACTCAAAATACATCAGCGAAGGTCTTATTTTGTGTACACAGTGTAATGTTAACTGAAGCTTATGACAAGGCTATTTTTCTTTAAAAGTTTAAACAATAGTCTATGAGTAAGGTGCCTCTAACCAGGGAGGCAGTTTCAATAAGAAAGTCTGCCTATTTACTGAAGCCGCAATTACCAAGTGGCATGAATAATAGGGAAACTAACTCCAGTCTCTGATCCATTTAGGTCAGGCAGTCAGGCGCACACATTTTCAAGTAGGGGAAGCAGGGTCCC
>PISW01011776.1:0-37689 GCA_004023785.1 Mungos mungo
GCAGTGGCGACCCACCACAAAACAGGAGACTATAAAATTCAGTGTAAAGTCCCCTCACTCCTAGCTAAGCCCTATTTCCCATGGATAACCACCTTTAACTATTTATTGCTCTGCCTTTATCCATCTTAATAGGATTCACTTACTAAGGAAAGACAAAAAAATTAACTTAGTTTGAATTTCCACACCAAAATCTCTGCCAGTTTGTGTTTGGTTTTAGGTCTTTGGTTTTCATTGGAATTTTAAGTAATTTAATACACATTTTTATCTCCTTACAATCCTGGCAATATGTCTTGCCTTCTCACTCGTATGAAGTATTAATCAATAATCCCATAACCCTTACAGCATTTCTTCTACTTGTCAACATGTCTGCCACACAAAGCACCTGTATTGCCAACACTGATGGCACTTATATTCTGTTTTATTACTCAGAATACGTTTTCTTTGATTATTCTAAAGGTTCATTATAAAACTGGCAAGCACTAACCAATTTTTAAAACATATGATGTGATTATGGTTTTGGTTTATGCTTCTGATCTCAGTGATCATGACCTTGATGTTCACCAAGACTCAAATAAAGTGAATGGACTACCACAGAAGGATAAATAAACCTATGTCACCAAATCTGTGTAGCTGAAGGGAGGAGATAATTAAAAGTAACCTGGGAGAAAAGTAAGAAGGGGATGAGAAAGTGGCATAGTGTAGGTTTATCATCATAGTATACTATACCTTTCCCTTATCAGTCAGATGACTCTGCTTAATAACCATGCATTAATCTAGAAAATCCTTTCTACCTGAAGGTACCCTATGCAACACCTCTAATTCTTATTCGCTAGTTGTCCTCCCAGACTGGGGTGCAGGCCTCACTCACATCCATCCATTTCCATGGTGGTGCTGGTGCTTCTTGGATTTCCTATCCATTTACATTGAGTCCATTCTCAAGCACATTGGGGAAACTAGTTCTCTGTGTGGTAAACTTTCTAACTCTTTGGAATTCCAATTAATACCCCCATTGTGTGATCATTTTCAAAAAATAGTTGAGCTGAGTATAGGATTCTGGATACAACATTGTTTTCTCTTAGAACTCTAGATAAATCTCCTTCAAGCATGCAATGTTTCCAATAAAAAGCCAAATGCCAGTTCATTCTCTTTCATTTTATAGCAATTTGTTTGTCTCCATGAAAAATCGTAGGAATTCTTCAATGCAAGGGTTCAGAAGTGTCACCAGGAACTAGTGACCTGGAACACTTCCACTCAGGTTTCAGAAGGCTCCTTAAATGACAGCTGACATGAAAAGATATGGAGGAAACTTAAATGCATATTACCCAGTGAGAGTATCCAATATGGAAAGACTATATACTACGTGATTCCAACTGTGTAGCATTCTGAAAAAGGCAAAACTATATACATAATAAAAAGACCAGTGGTTTAGTTTTCTTGCCTCAGGAGACATCACTAGAAAGAAGTTACTATGGCCAATGTCATAAAAGGAACAGCCTGTGTTCTCTTATAGAATTCTTAAGATGATTTTTTTCCTTCACTGTGAAGAAACCCTTTATTTTTTTATTTTATTTTTTGTTGCTAAAGAATTATTTTTCAGGGGGGCCTGGGTGGCTCAGTCGGTTAAGTGTCCGGCGTTGGCTCAGGTCATGATCTCACAGTTTGTGGATTCGGGCTCCACGTCAGGCTCTGTGCTGACAGCTAGCTCAGAGCCTGGATCCTGCTTCCAATTCTGTATCTCCCTCTCTCTCTGACCCTCCTTTGGTGGCGCTGTCTCTGTCTCTCAAAAATAGACAACAAACATTAAAAAATGTTTTTTGGAAAAGTGTCTATTCATGTTTTCTGCCCATTTCTTCACTGGGTTATTTGTTTTTCAGGTGTGGAGTTTGGTGAGTTCCTTATATATTTTGGATACTAGCCCTTTATCTGATATGTCATTTGCAAATATCTTCTCGAATTCTGTCGGTTGCCTTTTAGTCGTATTGACTGTTTCCTTTGCACTACAGAAGCTTTTTAACTTGACGAGGCCCCAATAGTTCATTTTTGCTTTTAGTTCCTTTGCCTTTGGAGACATGTTGAGCAAGAAATTGCTGCGGCTGAGGTTGAAGAGGTTGTGGCCTGCTTTCTCCTCTAAGGTTTGGATGGTTTCCTGTCTCACATTGAGGTCTTTTATCCATTTAGTGTTTATTTTCATGTATGGTGTAAGAAAGTGATCTAGTTTCATTCTTCTGCATGTTGTTGTCCAATTCTCCCAGCACCATTTGCTAAAGAGACTGTCTTTTTCCACTGTATACTCTTTCCTGCTTCGTCAAAGATTCGTTAGCCATACATGTGTGGGTCCATTTCTGGGTTCTCTGTTATATTCCGTTGGTCTATGTGTCTGATTCTGTGCCAATACCATACTGTCTTGATGATTACAGCTTTGTAGTAGAAGCTAATGTCTGGGATTGTAATGCTTCCCGGTTTGGGTTTTTTTTTTTTTTTCCCAATATTTCTTTGGCTATACGAGGTCTTCTGTGGTTCCACACAAATTTTAGGAATGTTTGTTCTAGTTTTGAGAAGAATGCTGGTGTAATTTTCATTGGGATTACATTGAATGTGTAGATTGCTTTGAGTAAAATTGACATTTTAACAACATTTATTTTTCCAATCCATGAGCATGGAATGTTTTTCCACTTCTTTGTGTCTAGAAGCCCTTTTATCTTCATGAAGTCCCAAAAGGTCCTTTGGTTTTGTTTCTCTTGTCCCTGGTGACATGTCTAGTAAGAAGTTGCTCTGGCCAAAGTCAAAGAAGTTACTGCCAGTGTTCTCTTGGATTTTGATGGCTTCCTATCTTATGTTTAACTCTTTCATTTGTTTTGAACTTATTTTTGTGTGTGGTGTAAGAAAGTGGTTCAATTTCATTCTTCTGCATGTCACTTTCCCATTTTCCCACCACCATGTGCTAAAGAGGCTGTCTTTTTTCAATTGCATATTCTTTTCTGCTTTGTCAAGTTTAGTTGTCCACATAGTTGTGGGTCATCTCTGAATTTTGTTTTCTATTTCATTGATCTATGTGTCTGCTTTTGTGCTGGTATAATACTGTCTTGAGGATTACAACCTTCCAATACAGCTTGAAGTCCAGAATTCTGATGCCTCCCACTTTAATTTTTTTCTTCAATATTACGCTAGAGATTTGGGTTCTGTATGTGGCACCTCTCTTGTTTCTTGAGATAGGCCTGAATTACAATATATTTCCCTCTTAGAAGTGCCTTGATGCATGCCAAAGGTTTTAGACTGTTACGTTTTCATTTTCAATTGCTTCCATATATTTTTAAAATTTCTTTTTTAATATACTGGTTAACTCATTCCTTGTTTTGTAGGATAATTTTTATCCTCTATGTATCTGAGGACTTTCCAAATTTTTCTTGTGGTTGACTTCCAGTTTCATAGCATTGTGATCTGAAAACATGCATGGTATGATCTCAGTCTTTTTGAACTTGTTGATTTTAACCCAGTACACAACATTGCATGTGCACTCAAAATGAATGTGTGTTCCTCTGCTTTAGGATGGAATGTTCTGAATATATCTGTTAAGTCCATCCAGTTCAGTATGTCACTCAAAGCCATCGTTTCCTTGGTTTTATGCTTTGATCTGTCCATTGCTATATGTGGGGTGTTAAAATCCCCATTTATTATGGTATTATTATCAATGAATTTCTTTATGTTTGTGATTAACTGATTTATGTACTTGGATGTCATGAGCTGAGGGCATAAATTTTGCAATTGTTAGAATTTGTTGGCTAGAACCCTTAGTTATGATATAATTTCCTTCTTCATCTCTTGTTATGGAGGGTAGGAAAAATAAGATAAAGCAGACATGGAGGCAAATCACTTTGACTCTTGAATACAAAGAAGGACCTGAGGGTTGCTGGAGGGAAGGTGGGAGGGGAGATATTTAAATGGGTGATGGAGTTAAAGAGGGGACTTTTTGGGATGAGCACTGTCTGTTATATGTAAGTGATGAATCACTAAATTCTACTCCTGAAATTAATACTGCATTACATGTTAACTATCTTGAATTTAAATTTAAAAATGTCGTATGATCCTAAGTAAAAAAAAAAAAAGGCAGAAAACAATCTAGTTTGTCTGATATAATTATGTCTACTCTGGTTTCCTTTGATGTTCATTAGCATGAGAGATGGTTCTCCATCAACTGACTTTCAATATGCAAGTGACTTTAGCTCTAAAATGAGTCTCTTGCAGGCAGAATTTACATGGATCTTGTTTTTCTGTTACCTTTTGATTGGAGCTTTTAGTCCATTTACATTCAGTGTGATTATTGAAAGATTTTAATTTATTGCCATTGTGTGCCTGGTCTTTTCTAGTCTTTGTTGCTTTGATCTTTTTTATCCACTCAAAGAGTCTCCTTTAAAATTTCTTACAGGGTTTGTTTAGTGGTCACAAATTTCTTTAGTTTTTGTTTGCCTGGGAAACTCTTTATCTCTCTTTCTCTTCTTAATGACCCTTTGCTGGAAAAAGAATTTGTGGCTGCATATTTTTCCTATTCAGCATGTTGAATGTATTCTGCCACTCCTTTCTGGCTTGCCAAATTTCAGTGGACAAGTCTGTTTCTAAATTATGTGTCTACTCTTATAGGTTAAGGACAGTTTGTCCCCAGCGGCTTTCAGAATTCTATTTCTCTTTGTATTTTGCAAGTATGTAAGGGTGTTGACCTATTTTTGTTGATTTGGTGGGAAGTCCTCTGTGACTCCTGGACTTGAATGCCTCTTTCTTTCCCCTGATTAAGGAAGTTCTCAGCTACAATGTGTTAAAATAAACCTTCTGTTCCTCTTTCCCACTTTTCTTCTGGGACTCCTATGATATAAATAGCATTTTTCTTTATGGAATCGCTGAGTTCCTAAGTCTACCTTCATGATCTAATAGTTTCCCTTCCCTCTTCTTTTCAAGTTTGTTGTTTTGCAAAATTTTATCTTCTCTATCACGTATTCAATCCCCATTGTCAATACATTCCGTCAATTTTCTATCTCAGTTATAGTGTATTTACTCAGTAATAGTGATTAGATTTAGGTTTTTGATCTCTGGAGTGAGGATTTCTCTAGTATCTTCTATGCTTTTTCCAAGCCTAGCTAGCAGTATTATGACTGCTGTTCAAAACTCTTGCTCAGATATATTGCTTACATCTTTTTTGAATACATCTTTGGCTGTGGTTTTTTCTTGACCTTTCTTTTGCAGAGAATTCCTCTATCTTGTCAGTTGGTTAAGTTTCTGTTTTTTGTGTGTTTTGAAGGCTCGTTGTGTTGCCTGCACTGACAGTATTGCCATATTAAAAATGGGTCATACACTATCCAGGGCCTGGAACTTCAGGACATGTTTCTCGTGTATACTGTGTGCACTCTTTTGTTGTGTTTCACCTGCTATTTGCTGTTTCCCACTGCTCTGTTCTCAGCAGAGCTCCTTCTTGTGCAGTGGGGAGTGTTTGGACATTTAACCAGCTGTGCTATAATTAGTTTGTTAAGATGAGCCGGGAAAAAAAGAGAGAAAGAAAGCCTGGTGAGAGAGAGGAGAGAGAGAGAGAGAGAGAGAGAGAGAGAGAGAGAGAGAGAGAGAGAGAGAGAAAAGGAACAAAACAGACAGACAAAGAAAAAACTATAAGCCAGGCTCCAACGGAAAAAAAAAAGTGAGCCTGGTCTGATTTCCACCAGAAGGGCACGTGATGCTTTGATGCACTTTATGATAGTAGGCTTGGTTCATGCAGTACGCTGCTTGGCTGGTCTTCTCGAGGTGAGGCCCCTTGCACTGGTTCAGAATCACACCTGCTCCAGTTAATATGGATTACCAGGCACAGGGTAGGTGGGGTTTATTGTAAGTAGGTCTTGTCTCCACAAGGGGTCGCTGTGTTTCTCTCTGAAGTCCCACCTTGTTAGTGAGGGGAAAATAGCACCACCCCAATCTCTTATCCCTGGACAGGGGATCTTACACTCTCTGCTGTTTAGGAGGAACTCACAGAATAGCTAGGGCAGTCAGTATTTTCTGCGTCAGAGCTCTCCTGTGTTTTATCTTTGGCACCTGGATGGGATTCAAAACTTCAAATCTTAAAGGACGTGGCACTACATGAACTTATCCCCCATCTCTGGAGTAGAGTCCTCCACACAATGTCTGATATCCTTTGTCCCAGAAAAATAGTTCCACGCCTATGCAGTGCATGGAATCAATGGTGTACCACTGTGAAAAACAGCAACCAGGTTACCTGCCCTCTCACCACTGTCCCCTGCCACAAAAGGCCTTTTGCTGGTACCTACAGGGTCTTTGGTCTTGGAGAGGCAATGTACCCTTTCCAAATATTTCCAGAAAAGGGAATGTTCTTTTCCAGTGTGACCCAGGAGACCTCTACATTGTGCTATGCATTTCAAGGTCAGTGCCGTTCTTTTCCCCAGGAGCATATGCCACAGCTCTGCTCTGGAGAAAGTCTGCACTTCCAAACCCTCAGAGTTTGAGCTCCACATACTGTTTGGATAAAACCTGTGCCACTCAGCACCCCTTGCTCCCCAGTCCGTAGTCTGGAGAGGTTTTTGTCTTGTGAGAACCTGACAATGCACTCTCTCAATCCCTCTATCTTTCTGTCCCTATTGTCTCTCCATGGAAAGGGTTCCCTCTGCTCCACAGCCTTGCCATTTTTCTCTCTTTCAATTCACTTCCACACTCCTCACACCTGCCATGCTCTATCCCTTCAACTGTGGAGTTGTCTGAGATTTCCTGGGTGTTCCAAGTCATCTGACCTCAACACAGCTGTGTTTGAGGGATGAGAAAAGCCTAGGATCATCCTACTTTTCTGCCATCTAAACTCCTCTATATGCCCACAGGTTGTTATGTGAGTGAGTCAATCCCCATTTCGAGAGTAAAGGGAAATGCTTTTGAGTGATTTGTCAAAGATCAGACAGCTCAAAAGCTGCACGACCATGCTCTCGGCTCATCCTCAGACAAATATTCATCTGTCCACTTGGCATCTCCCCTCTGAATTCAGACACCTCAGGTTTCACAGTTCCGTTTCTGAGCTCTTGATTCTTGACTCCTCTCTTCACCCTTACTTCTAGGGCTATTCTCCTGAAGCCCTCCTCATTTCTTTGGATGGCATTTCTCTTCACTCAGTTGCTCAGGACAAACCCAGCATGTGGTTCTTATATCCTCTTTCCAATATCTTTCTCGAGCTAGTCAACAAACCAACGTCTGTCTTCAAAATACATCCTGACTCCAGTCTCTTCTTGCACTCTCTGTCTCTCCTGATCTTGAAGCAATCCACCACCATCTTTCACATGAAAAACTGCATAAGCACTTTTAGGTGCTTTAGGCCTGTCCACAGTCCCCCACAATCATCTCTCTGCTACACTTCTTACACAGTATAAACTATGACATGTGCTTCCTTCAGTGGTTTTTTCATAGTTAGAATAGACTTTGAGGCAAATACCATGGCAGGTGTCCTACATGACCTGGTCCCTGCTTACTTCTAAGCCTTCATTTCCTACCACTCTCCCATTGTGCACGCTGCTGCATGCTTCACTCCAGGGGGCTTCCAGCTAGAAAACGGACATGGCAAGTGCCTTATGTTTTCATGACCTTAACATTTGCTGTTCCCTTCACCTGGAACACTAATCTTTCATATATGCACATTTGGTGTCTCTGCTCTAATGTCAGGTCTTCAGAGAGGCTTCCTTGACAACCAATTTGCAAACTCTTCCTTTCCACTTACACTTCCTTATTCTTCTTTATAGCACCAGCACCATCTGACTCTATGTCACCTTTTAATTTCTCGACTATTTCTTGAACTTCTCCCCTATGAAGTAAGTGCAATGTGGATAGGGACTTTATTCCTTGCAATACCCCTAGTCATATTTGGAAAGGACTCGGCAATATCTGAGGGCTGCTGAAGGAGCTCCAGATCTGTACATGTTGTGACTATTCAATTAGTGCTGAACCAACAAGTGAAAAATAAATGAAAAAGACAAGACTGGATCCTGAGTCAAAGCCTTTAACCATAACAATTTCACCATAATGTCCCTTCGTAAAATTTCTATTCTCCATTGTGTAAAGTAGCAACACTTCTTACCTTTTCTGAGATTAGCACACAGCTGGTTTTATTGTTGTTGTATTGATTTATAAATTTTTATTGTTCTGGGGGAATTATCTAAGATATGCCTCATCTGAATTGAGATAAAGGTATTATGTATATTGTGATCCAGACAGGCACCTTCAAATGCAGATAGGTGTGCAACGAGGGTGTTGATTTGGACACCCCCCAAAAAAGCCACACAGAGAAAGTGATAAAAAGAGAGTCTGGAGTCCAGTCCCACTTTCCTCATTACCCATCTTTGTGACTTTGGGCAAATGACTCAACAATCTGGGCTGCATTTGAAAAAAGTGGGTGATAAAAGTACCATATCTCAGCTTGTTATATGAGTCAAAAATAATAGCATTAGCCTGGCCCACAATTAGATTTAAATGACAATTCTCTGTCCTTATAATTCTTCAGGAGAAAAGGCATCCCAACAAAGATCACTAAAGTTTACCTCCCCTTTTCTTGATAATGACTCCCAGAAAGTGATTTCAATTTTCCCTTGCTATGCTCACTGAGCACTGCTGAAATAAGAGAGAGACCCACTGGCCTGGGAACTAGACTTTTCACATGATCTGTTTCAAAATATTACCACTTCAAAGAACCGATATGTCATCTCACAGCCCCTGAACTGAACAGAAGTTAGAACAGGGGATGTATTAGCACTGACCCAGCTGGTAAGAAGACTACAGAATCCCTTCAGACAGGAGAAGTTTCCCTTTCTCACCAACACCAAATCTCTGGTGATCCAAGTCACCACCTACACATTCAGGTCATGAAACGGAATCTTCTGTTCAAGGGGAGGTCGCATGGGAACAACAAAAAAAATTAAGGCACAGTGGAAATTGGTAATGAGATCTGCTTAATAACAGTGCTCATCCCAGGTGTCTAAAGTGATGGCCAATCACCACAGTATCTCCTGGAGGAGCTTCAGAGGCCCCCACAGACAGAGACTGGAGTCTTCCAAGGGGACATGAGAAGGATTCCAATCATTAATTGGCTGGGCTCACTGGTCTTGGATTGCAGACACTTCACAGCTCTATCCCCAGACCCTAACCTCTCTCCCCTCTTAACAACGCCCTCTTTTACACTTTGCACTGGCAGGGGAACCCCTAGGCCTTCATGAATACCAGCCAAGCTCATAAACACTCTTGTTCCTCTTTGGGATGAGGCTGATAAAACCAAAGCACTTAAACTCATTCCCATACTTCTACCTTCGTCTGAGTTATTCCTTCCCACAGGGGGAGGTTCATTTTCCTGTCTGAGTTGTCAAAAAGGGAAGTTTAAAACCTTTGAGCTCTTTGAGAACTTTTGTCTAATCACAGGTGTTTCCCCAATAGTACCCACAAAGACCCTTAGGATTTGTCTTTCTCTGTTTAAGACCACTGAACTGGAAGGAACAGACCTAGGGATCTTTAAGAGGTTATGACTCTGGAGGATGGGAAGGTTGTGTAAGAGACCAGTGCTGGCTGCATCTGGTTGATGAGATGAAAAAGAAGGAGGATTTTCTCATTGTCCATGCTCTTTACAGATGGGACCTGGTGGCAAGGTGAATCCTGCTACCGTGAATTCTGCACTGGAACTGCAGATGAAAATCAAAGGAACAACTTTTTTAAATTTAATGTAGCCATACAATAGGGTAAAGAGCTCCTTTTTAAAAAATATCTCACACATATGTTAAGCATGAGGCAGCACAATCATTCACTTTCCTCGTTACTGATTCCCTTCTGCCCTCCTGCAGACCTGTACTGAGTAGTGGGGGAGTGAGAAGTAGTCAGGAAATTGTGGGCCAGAAGTGCCCTCCTCTGTACCTCTGTGCCCTCCACTCTCTTGGGTCAGCCTTCAGAGTAATGAGGGATCTGAGGGACAGCCTCCCCTATGCACACCTCTTACACCCTAAATGTCCACCCTGTACCAGTAATGGGAAAAGAAGTGGGAAAATCTCAATTACAGCAATGGCAGAAATAGCAACTCTTGAACTTTGAGACAGATGTTGATTTTTGCTGGTCCCATTTCACAGTTTTGATGCAGAAATTTGGGTGAAAGCAACTCTTCCAACTAGCTTATTTAAATAATCTTTTTCTTCCAGTCTCTTTCCTAATTCACCTTCACTATCTCCTGCTTCTCAGGTGACCTGTTCACATGTCTCTCATCCCGTCTGATGTTTGTAAAGTCTAGGAAATATAAACCCCGACTTTGTTTCCTTCCCCGTTCCCCTCATATTATCTGACAATATGACATCCTAGAACATGTCCCTAATCCCCATTCAGCTTCCTCTTTCCTGCTGTAGTGCCCCCACTATTCACTACATTATTCACTTGGATGTGTGCCATAGTTGTGGATTGCCCTTACTCAAATACGAAGGCACTGATAAAATGAGTGGGGGAAAACGTTCATGAAAAGCCAATAGACTTCCAGTCTAGCCGCCCCGGCCCGCGGGGTGGTAAATCCTTGCGGGTTCATTCCTGAGGGAGGGAGAGAGAAATAGGGCAGGAGGGAGATGCAGAGAGTGGAGACAACACACGGTTTCTGATCAAGTCTCTTCTTCTTTATTGAGAAATCATCGTATCTTATAAAGGTTTCCAGGCAGGAAAACAAGGCAGCTGACCTAGGTCGGTTGCTAGGAAACAGGGTTAAGGGATTAAGGCTGGAGTAAAAGAGGAATCAAACTAAGGTTTTTAGCACAGCACTGAAGGGCTGATACCACCATGCCTGTAGGCGATTGATCTTTGTTCCTCTGGCTTCTCCTGACAGGGAGTGGGCTCCCCTGCCTATTTTTGTAACTCCCCTCAGGGAGTGACATTTCCGGCTAGTAAATGGCCAAGCAGCTGAATCTTTGCAGCTTCCCACAATAGACAACAGTTATCTTGATTGTTACCAAACGTTTATTATCTGAGTAAATAAATAAAATTTAGACTACATAGTTCATGGAGATTAATGAAAACTATGGAGTGTGTTTCTGTCATGATTTCAGCAACATAGCCTAGGAATACGGAAAGAGGATGCGGTCAAATCTTGTTTGCCTAGCAGTGGAGTATCAATATGGAGCAGTGGCTTTTGTCCAATGGAGAGACATTCTCTCCCTTTAGGGAAGATTTGGCCTTGATGGGGAGTGGCAGAGGACCCCACCCCAACCTGTAGAACATAAGACCCAAAGCCCAGTTTTTATTCAGTTAGGCAGTTTGGCCCCTCTCTGTGACATCTTCTTCGACTTAAGCTCTCTAAAGTCTTATGCAAGAGAATTTTAGCATCATCAGCCACTGCATTGATGAATTTCAAATGCAGAAAGTAGATTTTAAAAAACTGGAAGATCGTGGATGGGAGGCCTCCATTTATTGAGCAACAGCTTTCAGCACACTTCATGGCTTTGGCCACTATGCTGTCATCCTTCACAAATGCCCAGAAATTCAAGGACTTGGTGAAACTCTTGATCTCCTCCAAAGACATGCCCAGCTTCTCTGCAATCCCTTTGACTGACTTCTCATCCAAACCAAAATGGCTTTGGTATTGGTTCAAGCACTTCTCCTGCTGGGGGAAATCAAAATCTCTAAAGCAGGCCATAAAGGGAATGAAGCTCAAAGCAGAGGATTTGAGGGCATCCAGCCAGATCTTCTCTTTGAAGAAAGCTCTCTTCATCTCAATGAAAGCATCAGACAAATTGGGTAGCAGAAGCACAAAGGTGTAACACTTATGAACAGGAAGCTCAGTCAGCAGTGTCTCCTGCAGTTTTGGGAAATCAAAGTCATCCAGGTCAAAGTTGGAGACCAAGAAAATGCGTGGCTCAGGCACTCCAATGTGGCTGAGATTAGCCAGGCAGTTGTCTCGTATCTGCTGAAGAACTCTCTCTCTTTGGAAGGTCTTGGGTTTGCATTTCTCTTCATTATACAGATCATCATCCACCTTAGTTCTAACAAAGTAGAACTTCTTGCCTATCTCCTTGATATTTTGGGCCAGCAAAGCATCATTGAGGTTAAACCGTGAGGAAGAAATCATGATGAAGAAGTCATAGGTTGCAAATTCCACCATTTCTAGATATGCATTTGGATGGAAATTGGGTGTTCCAGCTCCAGGCAGGTCCCAGAAGGTCACATTGGGATATTTTGGATGTTGATAGGGGGTTTTCTTCATGGTGGTCTCTACAACTCCAACACTAGCAGAGTCCTCTTCTTCATAACTAAGCCCTCGCAGTGCATTGATGAAACTTGACTTCCCAGTCCCAGATTCCCCAACAATAGCCACATCCAGGGAAGCATTCTCTGCTGTCACAAGTGACTCCTCAATTATTTCAGCCACATCTTTTAGGTTATCCTCTTTGAGGGCTCTTTGAATTCTACCAAGATTTTCTGGAAGGACAATTCCCCCTGCCTTACTTACTATTTCGGTGTAGTGAGGGACCAAGTTGATGGCCAATTGCTGCAAATTATTTCCTATTATGAAGTCTGTTATAAACTGATCCATGCCAGTTAACTGGAATGTCTGTGAAAAAAGGAAAGTGAATTAGGAAGACAAATGGAGCAGTAGAACACACACATACTGCCAGCTGAGGACACACACTGGTCTCGACAGCCCAGTCCCATTCTCTCACAATTCCTCATGTTACTCTGACTTATTTTCCTGATGAACTTTGTTTTCACTCTTGCAGAAGAAACCACTTGTTGTCTGCTCTAATGATTCCTATATCACAAGAGGGAGGACCTGTGGAATAGAGAATAAGAGTACTCAAAGGTATTCACATCCTGAACCTCACAGCCTCTGAATGCATTACCTTGCACAGCAAAAGACACTTTGCCTGTGTGATCAAGTTCAGGATCTCAGATGAAAAGATTTGCTTGGATCATCCAAATGGGCTCAGTGTAATCACAGGGGACCTTATAAGAATGAGGCAGGGCCAGATGAAGAAAAGGAGATGGGATGATAGAAGCAGAAGTTGGAATGATGATACATACAGATGTAAGAAGGACCACAAGCTAAGGAATTCGGGCAGCCTTCAAAAGCTGGAGAAGACCAACATGTGGATCATCTCCTGGAGACTTCAGAAGGAACCAGCCTTGCTGAGACTTATATTTTACATTGTTTACTTTTTTATTTTACTTTATTTTTACTTTCAAGTTTTTACTTAAATTCCAGTTAGTTAACATATAATGTAATTTAGTTTCAAGAGTAGAATTTAGGGATTTATCACTTACATATAACACCTAGTTCTCCTCACAACAAGCTCCTTCCTTAGTACCCATCACTAATGGGTACCTTGGCTTGAGTTCCTTTAAGATTCATTTTTGACAGCTCCCCTCTGGAACTATAAGCCAATAAATCTGTTTTGTTGTCCTAAGCCACTTATTTTGTGTTCATTTGTTACACACCAGTGAGAAACTAATACAAACAGTCTGCACTTGCCGGAAAACTCAATGGCTGGCCGTACCCCTTTCCATTCTGTAGGAAAAATCACTCAGGCCAGCACATTAGACAGCACAGAATAGCAGGCATACCTAGTTCACCTACCCTGCAGCAAAGAGCAGCCAGGACTTGTCTTGCGGGAGAGGCAGTGGGCAGAGAAAAGCCTGCCAGGATGTGTGTTCTTTATTAGAGGGATAGCTAAGCACATAGTCTTTGTGGTAATAATTGCCCCCTGGAATCTCAGTGTCTATTTACCTTACCTAGTGGAAGAATTTGGGTGGGATTTAGAACATGTGATCAAAAGTGGCAGAGGAAATAAGCAGGACTCCTAATTTTCCTGATTCAGTTCTACACAGTCTTAAAACATAGGTGCCTGATTAAACCATGGGAGTGCAAGAAAATCATTACTACATTAGTGATGGGGCCTGTTAGCATCCACTATGAGTGAGGAAAGTTTGATTTTAAAACTATTTAGACACGTAAATTTGGTTGTCTCAGGGACTCCCTGTGGCTTTTACCAGTAAGCACATGCTCAGTGCTCATCCCCATCTTGTATGTGCTGCAAGGAAAATTTTCAAAAGAGGGAGAATCCTGACTCTTAAAGAATATAAAATAAATGTGTGTTAAAGGTTTTATTTATCCTATTAGTAATGAAGGAAGCAGGCTGATCATATTCTGGTTAAATGCAGAGTCCCAGTGAAGGAACATTTATAGTTCAAGGATATTGAAATGTATGTTGAAATGGGGCAAGAGTGCTGTAATTTAAAGTAAGGGTGAGAAGTCAACTGAATGTCCACAGACAGATTTCATCTATATGACTGAGGTTGATGGGATGTTTGTGCCTTCCTCAGAACTCATAGATGGCTTGTAAGCTTAAAGTAGTGGCAATAGTAGGTGGATTTTTGGGGTGGTGACTTAGTCATGAGGGCAGAGGGATCATGAATGGATTGGTGCCCCAGTACCCCAGATTAAGAGACTGCAGAGGGTTATCTTGCCCTTTCTGCCATATGAAGTAAGAGATGTCCTCCTGGGGAGTGAGGTCTTGCCAAACACTGGAACAAAGGTGCCTTGATGTGAGTGGGTCTTCCGATCCTCCAGAAGTATGAGAATTCTATTTCTGCCCATATGCCACCCAGTCTGTAGTATTTTCTTATAGCCTGAGTGAACAGAAAGCAATTACCAACAAAAGATTTATATTGTATTGCTACCAATAATTAAAACTCACTGAGTTTTGAAAGAGCTCTATGGTGTGAAGGGCTAAATTGCATTTAAACGTGCACAGTTTCCATTGAACATGCCCAGTAACATTCAGTTTATTTCAAATTTACTAACAATTTTCCCATTAAAAAAAGAGGAAGAAGAAGAAGAAAAAGGGCATTTTCAGATCATCCTCTTCTCCAAAGAGGATGACATGGTCAGCTGGATAGAATCTTAACCTTCAGCCAGTGAGACCTACACCTCAACTCTCCAAGCACAAAGCCAGTATCCCATCATTGTAAGTACACAGTTTGCTCATTCACCAGCTCTGGAGAGAAGAGATTTCTGATGTCAGAGATCACTGACGTTTCCACTAACACAGCAGAAAATTCAGAGGCTAGTGAAGTGCTCCCAGGAATCCATGATACAGAAACCATTCAGAAGACTACAATCCCAGGGAGATGCAGGTGTGGGTACTCCTGAGGTCACTGCAGTGAACAAGGTGCTGGAGAGCCCCAGTCCTGCTTGTTTAAAGTTTGAAAGAACACAGGAAGGATGATAGCTTCTGACTTGAGCCCCTCCTTGAGGAAGCCTTGGCTGGTAGTTGAAGGTCCACATTTACAGGACACGAAAGTGAAACTGTTGTTTATCCACGGAAGAAGTAGTTCCAAGCAAAGAAACATGAAGGTTTTGTGCCTTCAGGTGGCTCAGGAAGTAGGGGAGGGCAGAGAGACATCAGGAGCCATGACAGTGCAGGTCTCCAATGATCACTATGAGGTCATCTAGCCATGACTCCAATGGGAACACTGGAGACAGGGAAGAAGGCTGTGAATAAGTTTCCAAAGCTTCCAGTGAATGAGAGAAGAATTTTCCATCAGAAAGGGGAGGAACTATACATTTTCTCTGCCTTTCTGTTTCATTAATTTTTTAGGAACCATGTTGCTGGCTGCCATGATGCCACACTTGGGCATGAATGACCCTGGTAGGTCATGGGGACACATGTCATGAACAGCTTAAACTAACAGGAGGTGTTCTGGGTAAAATTTGTCAAGCAACTGGGAGGGAGACCCATACAGGAAGGAAGGAATCTAGACTTTAATATTTCTATGGAAGATCAGGAGGAAAAATACCAGGCTTGCTTTTTTTTAAGTGCATTTATTTATTTTTGAGAGCAACAGAGAGAGAGAGACAGAGAGAGAGAGAGAGAGAGAGAGAGAGAGAGAGAGAGAGAGAGGGAGAATTTCAAGCAGACATGGTGCTGTCGGCATGGAGGATTTGCTATTTCAATTTGCTGTATCAGATAACATTTATTGCAGTATCTAAGACAGTTGGATGGTGGCACAGGGATAGGCCAACTGACACACAGAAAGAAACACAGAGCCCTGTATAGGATTCAGGCATGTGTGGAATTCTGTCGCGTAGGAGAAGTTCAGGGGATGTCAGTGCGGGTAGAAGGCACTATCTTGTAAGTGGAGCCAACAAACCAGGTCTCCATGTAGACAGAGGTAACTGAATCTTTACCCACACCACTATGATAACCAACTAGAGATGATTTTAAGACCTAAATTTCAAATGGGAACTGTAGACAAACATATAGCTGTACTTAGAGAAAGATTTCTTAAATGAGATGAAACTTGTATAAAGATACCTAGATGACAGCTGTATAAACAGACTGACCAACGTGATACGTTTGACTACATGAAAATAAAAAGTTTCTCTTCTTGAAAATAAATGCAAAAAGAGAGTTTCGAAATCCCCACCTATCTGGGGAAGATATTTTCACAAAAGTGGTCAATTAAGGATCAAAGGTAATAACATTTTTAAAATTCCAGAAGTCATTAAGAAAAAGTGAAACAACCCTGCATGAAAATGGGAAAAAGACATGAACAGAACTTTCTCAGAGAAAGAAACATGACTGGGGAAAAAATAGAGAGAGTACCACAGATTAACTAAGATGAGGCAAATGGGCACATCTGTGCACTACAAGGTGACATCATACGTTAAATCCATTGGGAAATGTTAAAGTTGGACAAAATTGGATATTTGTGAGAATGTGAATGGATAGAATCTCTGAAACATGGCTGCTGGGAATGTACTTCAATACAATCATTTTGAAGGAGCAATATGCTTGAACCTTATAAAATTGCACATTCATGTGCCTCAGGACCTAGGTTTCCATTCCTCACATTGTACTGAAGAGTCACCCTGCAAAACTGTGCAGGAGACATGTGGACACATACTCCTATCAGTAGTCTCCATAATTGTGAAGAAAGAGAGGTTAGCCATTGACAAAGAATGGGTAAATAAGTTGAGGTACACCGCGTGGAAAGGAAAACTATAGTTATATAGTGAGGAGTCAATCTTTTACTATAATGTTGAATTTAAATGTTAAGTGTCCTTTGAGTAGCCTTAAATAAAACTTCAAGAGAACTAAGTGATATATGTAAGTGATATGTAAGCATATGTAAGTGATAACACAACAAATAAAAGAAGGGAATTAAAAACACATACTTCATGAAATTGTTACCCAAAGGCTATTGACAGAACTGGAGTGAATAGGAGCACAGAGGTAGATAAGAGTTGTTAGAGATCTTCTATTTATTGGGATGACTGTTCAGTGTGTAGGTGACCATTATATTACCCAAGAAAGTAAGAGATTTTGAAAAGAGAAATATCTCAGTCAAGTTCAGATTGTTGCTGCACATATTCTTTTGTGTATAGTAGGTCATGATTGCTTTCCTCCTGACACATTTTTGAGACATTATAGAAATATTCTGTCTGACAGAGAGAGACAAGACACATCCATTCCATGATTTGGCTATTGGAGAGAGAGAGGGACACAAATCATGAGAGACTATTGAATACTGAGATCGCACTGAGGGCTGAAGGGGGACTGGGGGTAAGGGGGTGATGATCATGGAGGGGGGCGCTTGTGGGGAAAAGCACTGGGTGTTATATGGAAACAAATTTGACAATAAACTATTATAAAAAATAAATAAATAAAAATTAAAAATATGCAGTAAACCCTTCACAAAAAAAAAAAAAGAGAGAAACAAGATAGATATCATTTAGGGAGGAAGCAGGGGACAAGAGAGACTGAAATTCCAAGTAGAGACAAGAGCAAGGCAAGGATGCAAGCTCACACATGAACTTGACAACTGGCTGTTGATGCAGATGAACACACACAGCCAGCCAATTACATTCCTCAGTAGTAAGGTAAGAAGAAATGCCTCTGAGACTCAGGCACTCTGGCAGTGATGGGGCTTTTGTAGTGGGTGACAGAAAGCTCCCACTTGGGGTGGATCCTCTCCAGGGCTGGCTATTCCCCAGCAGTGTGTGAGAATCACTCTGGGGCTGGTGCCCTGTTTGATTGGCTCTGGTTTGCTGTCTCTGCAGCACCCGGTGGGCTGGGGCCTGATGCTCCAATATATACACCGAAGGGTCCATAGTCAGACTTGCTACTTCTACGTCAATGTTAAAAGATCAGGAGGTATGATTTATGAAGATATTCCCTCCATTCAGAAAAGGGAAATCAATTCTTCATAGGGATGGATGACCTTGGGAATATCCTCTCTCCTGTTACCACTTAGATGAGTAGAAGTCTGGTCACTGTAATATACAATGTCCAGACTCCTGTAGAGTGCAAACCTCTCCTGTCCTGACTGAGCCCCTCTTCCAACAGAGTAAGATACCTGCAGTAAAGACAGGAAAAGAGTCCGTCTTTCTCCTATTTCTTCCTCCCATTGTCTCCATTACACGGAGAAGTGTGGTGCAGAGGAACTACAGGGTAAGGAATGAAGCACTCAGGACATTTGTTATCCAGCTGATGGCTGTGTTCAGTGTCCTTCAGATAGGAAGGTTCATGGAGGGCCCATATAGATGTCCCCGTCAGGATGTTGGGGCAGGCATAGTCCAGACATTCCGGGCCTCTTACTTCCTCCTTAGTATCAAGCACAGGAGGGCAGCCACACCTTATTCTCCTCAAATCATCCCACCCACAAAGACTATGCGTAGCCTTCATTGTAGACAATATTCTTTGCAACAGTCTCACTAAAATAATCCTTGACTTCTCTCATCAACCTGTCAGCTGTCCGTTTCTGACCCAGCAGAGGAATCAAGTATGGCAATGCCAAATTCATAATCTCTTAGCCACGGAAGGATTTCATAACTCTTTATGGACATTTGAAATCTTCGCAAAAACTGTAAAATAGAGCTCTGCGTTTAGGCTCACAGCCCCCTTCCTGGGGCCTCTGTCATATCACAGTCACCATGGGTTGAATTTTGTTCTACTCTCTCATGATAATGAGGACATGACAATCCCTGAGAGCTTAAACAGCTGCCTAGAGTCGCCCATTAGTGACCCACAGTAGTGAACAGTTCTCTAACTCAGACCTTCACCTGATGGGGGGAGGTTCATTGACACCAGGTGAGGTCACAGCTGACATCAAGAAGAGAACTCCACAGTGGATGTAATGTCTGCACTCCAATCTCCATGGGTGGAAGCAAGAGAGTCCCTGAGCTGGGTGCAACTTTGCAGCCAGTGTCTGTATTCATCTGAGGGACCAGCCCCACAGAAGCTGAATCTGGACTTCTCACTGGTCTGGGTGCTGACATCAGAGGAACCATCTCAGGTAGGAGACAGCAATACCTGTATCAGAGAACCATCCTCCTCTTCTAGGTCTGAGTACAGATGGTGCTTAAGTAACCCTGTATAAGCCTCAGACAGATGCTGCAGGAGCCACACCCTCTAGAATAGAGAGAGTGAAGTGGTTTTGCCCCCACTGTGAGAACTGGATTCATTTAGTGGAATAGAAACTGAAAGTGGCCCTCTCTATCTTCTCTCCTGCTGAGGCCCTGCCACCACATTTACCTAGAACTCACACGGCTCTGAACAGGAAAGGTACTTGAGAAGAATACTCTGCAAGATCTCTGTCTTTCCAGTATCACTTCTTTCTTCTCTTAAGACTCTTTCTAGGACAACCAGAACCCAACACAACTTGTTTCCTTCCTTTGGGAGCATCCTGGACTGGCACCAGTTTTCATCTATCCCAGAGGTAACTGCCCCTGCCTGAGAGCTGGACCCTTTCCCAGGGAGGGGTAACAAGTCAGGAGGGTCACTGACATCTGCCTAATCATGGTCCCCCTCTGCTTTCTTGAGCAGGTAAATGAAAGGGCTCCTACAATCCAACAAGAGGCCAGGAGAGCTAGGGGACTGGCTTACGATTTAAGTGATATTCACAGCAGGGCCCCTCTCTGGGATTCTCCAGGGACCAAACTTAACACCTGAATTCTTTGTCTGCTCCAAACTCTTTCAAGCCCTCAATGTGTAGGCAATGTGCCTATCACCTCCATGGTCACAGCAGAGGGGATGTTCTTATGGAAACAAAGTTTGGAAAAGTACAGCAGGATTTTCCATCAGATTCTCTTAGAGTCTGAGTAGGATGCAAGAAAATGGCAATATCTGGGGCAGCCTGGAATTGGGAGTCTATGTTGAACACCAGCTGGACCTTCTGTGGAATAGGGACTAGGGGTGGAGTTTCAGGGACAAGGTGTCTAACAGACCTTAGACAACGTATAAAAATGCTTATGTGTATCTGTATTGGAGAAATTGTCCATATTGTTGTACACCAACTCCATCTTTTCTTTGTTTTTTTTTTTTTTAAGTTTATTTATTTTGTGTGAGATAGAGACAGGGTGAGTGAGGAAATGACAGAGTGAGTGATTAGGCTCTGCACTGTCTGCACAGAGCCTAATGTGGGACTTGAAACCATGAAACCATGAGATGAAGACCTGAACCAAAACTGAATTGGATACTTAACCAACTGAGCCACCCAGGTTCCCCATTCAAATCCATCCTTTACAGATGATGTTATTAAGGTGGACTCTTGAAATGCTCTCTTCCTAGGCTGGGTCCTTTTGTGCTTCATACCCATTGAGGTTGTGGATGATGATGTACTTTCTAGAAGAAATCAATATTTTGATATGTCCTCACCCATTCCCTACAATGATAAAATGGGTGGAAATGAGGGGCTTAGTCCATCGTGGGTTCAAGCTCACAAAAGTCCTTGATCCCTCCAATTTCTAGTCTGGTCCAAGGCTGATCCCTGTTCCATGGCTTGAGATAATTGGGCATGGCACAAACTAGATAGGATCTTGCATGGGAAATCCACTAATGAGTGTGTTTTTCATTCTGCTTTTTAGGTTATGAAATCATTTGATGCATTATAATAAGTAAAAAAAATACCCAGTGGAAAAATATAGTAGTGGAAGGTAGACAAATTGTTGGCAAAATCGTTTTCCAGGTATATGCATGTGTTTCTGTGCATTTGAATTGAGTTTTATCAGTTGTATTGAAAGATAATTGACATACATCTCTATGAGTTAAGGCATACAGCATGTTGATGTGATTTACGTATTTTGTGAAATGATTACCACAATAGGTTCAGCTAACATCAATCATCTCATAAAAATACAATGAAAAGAAAAGAAGGAAAAAAAAAGAAAAAATTATCCTTGTAATGAGAACTGTTAGGATTTATTTCCTTAACAACTTTCCTATAAGTCGTACAGTGGTGTTACATATAGTCATTAGACTGTACACTACATCCCCTAGTGCTTACTTATCTTATAATTATAACTGAAATCTTATACCTTTGACCACATCCTCCAACTTCTCCCCTTCTCCCCTTGTGCCTCCACCTCTACACAAGTCTGGTGCCTTTATATATGAATTTATTTTATTTTATTTTTAGATTCTAATCATAGATCATACAATATTTGTCTTTTTGATTTATTTTACTTAGCATGATTCTTTCAAACCACATTCATGTTGAAACAAATGGTAGGATTTCCTCATTCTATGGTTGAGTAGCATGTTTAAAATCTTTAATGTTTATTTATTTTTGAGAGAGACAGAGACCGGGTGGGGGGGGGGTGGGCAGAGAGAGAAGGAGACACAGAATTGGAAGCAGTCTCCAAGCTCTGAGCTGTCAGCACAGAGCCCTACACAGGGCTCGAACCAATGAACCATGAGATTATAACCTGAGTCAAAGTACGACACTCAACCACCTGAACCACCCAGGCACCCTTAATATATTTGAGTTTTTACAAACTATCAAACATTTTGCAGAGACTTGCCATTTCTGATCTAAATGCCTTTACAGTGAGTTGGGTGTGGATCTGACTCCCTCAGTTAGGCTACCAGATCTGATAAGTCCTCAGTTGTCCTCTGTATGAGGCTCTCCTAACTTCCTTGCTCTTCCTATTTTTCCAGGTCTGTCCACTCCTCAGCGACAGGACATAGTCCGCCCTGTTCCTTTCCACCCCATTATCTACATCCTTCACTCCTGCTGTGTGGTAGAATATGACCAGGAGCATTTTGTCTAAGGTAGGTGCCATAATCATTGAAAAGAGTGTGGGAGGAGGCAAGTCGCTGGAGGTGGGCTCTGCAGTGAAGGGCACCCTGGAAAGAAAGTCCAGTGCCCCAGTGAACATTGCTATAAATGGGGATTCTGGCAATGTCATGTCCTCCCCTCCTTCATCAAAGCACCGTGGGCAACTAGGCACAAGAAAATGTATCAGCCCCCATTGGGGCAGTGAGGACCATCCCGATTCCCACTTTCTACTCTTCCTCCCACATTTCAAGCATCGTGCTGTGAGACATGCCTGCAACAGGGGCTGCTACCCAAAGCCTGGAGAACTATCTGGAGGTGATTGCATTTTAACCAGTATGAACTTTTCATCATCAGTGTATCTGAACTGTTCAGCGTGAATCTCATGAAGCTTGCCATGATCATCTAGAGTCTGGGAAAGGGGTTCTACATCATCTGGACCAAGCTGGACAGGGATCTCAGCACAAGTGCCTTCTGGGAGGAATGGCTCCTGTGGAATATCCAGGAGAATGTCCAGAAAAATCTCCCAAAGGGAGGGGTGTGTGAACCCATCATATTCCTTGTCTCCAGCATCAATCCCTTATTGCAGAACTTCCCAGATCCTAGGGACCCCTTGCACATCAAGTACCATGGTCCCCTAGAGAACTTGCCTTACATCTGTGAGAAGGTCATTAATTATAAAGTGATCTCTCTGTAGGGGAAAATAGCATCAAAGTCTTTCCAGGACACCCTTGGCCTCCAGAATGCAAATGGTCTCGGGGAGTGTCTGAAGGCCTATCACTTGCTCTTTGTGTGGTGACCCATCATATGGGGAGACCCATGGAGGACTACAAGACCATTTTGAAACCTCAAGATCTGCACACTGTTCTCCCTGGGGAGAACATTATTGACATTATATTGGATGACTTGTAATACAGCCTCTGACTTATCTTAGCCAAATTCCACCCTTAGGTGACACTATTATCAACTACTTGAGAGAGTAGAAATATAGACAGTTCTTTGAAAGAGTCACCAAAGACACCAAGACCATCCTGAAGAAAGTCCTGCAAGACTTCATCATCTGAAGAGCTGATGTCTCAGTAGGCTCCTTCTGGAGCAACATCAGGACATGTGTGGGGTTCCCTCTTCCATTGTATAATTTCTGAATTCTCAGTCAAGCTCAATATGTCCACTTTCATTGTTCTAAATTCCTTGCCACAAATGAGCTGAGTAGCTCATTTTGGACCCACCTAAGTAAAATCCATAATACTCCCTGTCATTTATTAATTTAGCTGGGATCCAAAGTTGGAAGAAGAGTGTGTGAAATACAATCTCATTCTGAAATCATCTTATCACTTTACATTAACGTCCTTTCTCCAAGGTCTCTTGGTTTCCCCTGTTTCTTTACTTCTCTCCTCTAACTCCTTGGACTCACAGAGGCGTGCCTGGAGGCAAGGATGTTCTCTTTGGGTAAATATGATGGAAAGTGTGTGCTTAGATGTTCTCTGAAAAGTATTGTGTGGTGGTTCCAGGATTCCAAGGCCAGTCTGGCATCTTGTGAAGTTTTGCCCTTTTCCCTCTGCTCAGTATTTGCCCATATCATTCATATCCTAAAAAGGAAATGGGGCATGGACTCAAGAGCCACTGTTGCTGGGATTGGAAAATTGTTGAATAGAAAAGCAAACCTGACCATTTTATGTAACAAAGTGACCTCAACTTCTGAGAGGCCACGTTCTTCATATACACTTCTTCATCACGGTGAGCCTCTAATAAGATGTTAGATTGTTTGCTATAGAGAAATGTTTGTTCACTTACAGTTACCTGTTATGGTGTGTTATTTGCCAAAGTTATCCCCGATGTTTGTCAAAGGAAACTTAATTTGATCATTGGCTTTGAGGAAACTAACCCACTGCCTATCACCTCACTGTTTATATAGTTAACCCAACCTATATAGATACTATGGAAATTCTCCTAAATGGAAACCATTTCAGACCATACATCTAGATTTTTCTCCCTGCTAGGCACATATATAATGAAAATAGATGTATAACTCATTTTATCAGGTAAAATCTGTAACCTCACTCTCCACTACGACAAGAACCACATGGTCCTCACCAGAGTGGGAATCATTCAGTCCTAATAAGAGCAACCCTCCATCCCTGCATCATTCCCATTCAAACCCATCCCTTTACTGTATTTACCTGGGAAGATTCCACCCAGTGTGGAGCCCAATCTGAATTTGGTAGATGTATCTGAACTGGACCAATGCGTAAAATTTGGGGCCACCTTCAGACTTTGATTCGCAAAGGAGAGTTTATCAGAGGTTATCATAAATATTCACTGGGATGGAGAGTGAAGTTAGTATTGAATGGAAGTAAACTGAAAAATGCCTATGGGAGCATTTAAGAATCCTAAGGTTAAATCCCAGCTCCAGCATGCTCTTGGCATGTGACCTTGGGCAAGTCAGTTGACATTCCACTGTTGTAGTTTTCCAATAGTTAAAATGGTCATGATAATATTACATCTTAAGAGGTCCATCCAGATCTAGGTAATGTGAGAATTTACTTAGTTAAAGCACACATAGCTCTTAGAATCATGTCAGATGTGTACTTCCTTCTCTTCATGGCTAAGCAGGGACAAAATAAAGTCACATTCAAAGAAAAGATGAGGTCATGCTGCAATTGTCCATCCAGGAAATGAGAAGAGTCTGGTGGGAGAGACCTGCATTAAAATAGACTCCTTGAAAGTGTAACTGGGTCTTATTCTTTTTCCAACTAAGCTGTTCAGTTTTCCCCTTTGGAAAGTAAGGAAGCAAAATCAGTCCCATACAGAGCATTCTTTCTCCATCCTGGGATCCCCACACAATGAGGGAAGAGAGGAGAACTGAGGCTAGTGGTCAAAGGGTTTTAGAGGTCAGAATTGCCCTAAGTACAGAGTTCTTAGAGTAAGCCCAACTCCAACCAATCTCTTCTGGGTGACCATGATGAGGGAGAGTAAAGAAGAGCCCACACCCACTGGAGCCTCCCAGGGCTCAGCCAAGATGAAAACCAGGTCACACTGAACACCAGGAAGCCTGACCACTGAGGAGGTCTACTGGGGGGTTTGAGACCACATAGTTTACCACGTGGGGAGTGAAAAATAGAAATGCAGTAAAGACAAATGGGGACAGATTATAAAATGAGACAAACCAGAAGACAAAGTAATCAGAACCTGTGATAGAGACGCTCCTCCTTGCTGCTTGGAATCCCAGCAGGTGTTCCCAAATAAGATTGGAAAATACAATCTTGCATTACCCTAGGTTAGTGGCAGGACTTTTACGATGGCCTCCAACATTATCTCCTACTTTCATGGCTTCATTTAATCCCATTCCCTACAGTAACTAATGGAATAAAGCTGCAATAATGGAATGCCCAATAATTCCAGAGTTTTGTTAAAAGAAGTCTGCAGCTTCTGTGTTATACACACTCTCTCTTACAGGCTCACTCTTGTTCTTTTGTGCTCTCTCTCTCTGTCTCTGTCTTTCTCTGCCTAGTAACCGTAGGTAGTTTGAACTAACCTGCGGAATAGGAACTGACAAATTCACAGCCTCATGGAGGAGAACTGATTTAGCTTGCGTATCAGTTAGTTGCCAGCCATGTAAGTACATCATTTTGGGAACAAATTCTCCAGCCCCAGACAAGGCTTCAGAAGAATCCGCCGAACTGATAGTTTGGCTACCACTTCATGAGAGACCCTTATCCAGAACCACACAATTGAAACGGCTTATGGATTTCTGACACTGAGAAACTATAAGACAAACACTTGTTTTAAGCCACTAAGTTTCAGGGTAATTTGTTCCACAGTAACAGGAAGTGGATAATACAATCAAGACGCTCCTTACAGAATTGGCAGCTGAATGACCTCTTCTGTTTTTGACAGTCACTCCTGCATGGACACAGGAGTGTCCACTGAAGTCCACTGAAGGAGCTGCTTCCTCCCCAATCACAGCCCTTCTGTCCTTGGCCCCTGGACATGTCTCTCCCTGCTTTCTACTCAAGGACCAGCCTCTGCCCAGCATTAAAAGGTCCTTTAATCCAGCCTCAGGCCACTCAGGTCATCCCGTTTGAGGCTCTATGTTTAAGAAGAAAAGGCTGGAAAATAAGGAAGGAACAAAACAGAGTCATATTCAAGAGTGAGAGGGGAGTAAATGCTAAAGGTGTTTGCACTCCCCTAAGGAAGGAGAGGCTAAGGTTCTCTGAGAGGCACATCAGTGACCCCACCAGACATTGATATCTCTATCATGGCCCCTGGATTCCAGTGGGAAAGTGGGAATCATGGGGTCTGGATTTCATCCCTGCCTTCTGAAAGTACCAGAGTGTGCAGACATTGGAAATAAACACTGTTATCCTTGTAGGGCTCAGGAATCCCAGTTTCTATCCTTGCCTAATGTGGCAATATAACACATGTTGAACTAATTTAGTTCATTGTAAAAAATTAGAATAACAAAATTAGGCAGTGGTGAGCCACAACAAAAGTGGAGATTATAAAATTCAATGTAAAATCCTCTCATCCATATCAAGCACTATTATTTATGAGTAACTATTTTAATTATTTGTGGTTCTGTCTTTAACTATCTTAATATGATTCACTTACTAATTAAGGACAAAGAACTTAGCTTAGTTTGAGTTTCCACACTCAAAATATTTGCCAGTCATATTTGGTTTTAGGACTTCTTTAGTTTGCTTGGAGTTTTAAGTAATTTAAAACACATTGTATTTCCTGTCCAATCCTGGCAATATGCCTTGCCCCCCTCACTCTCATGTGGTATTAATCAATAATCACATAATCCTTACAGCATTTCTTCTCTCTACTTGTCAACAAGTCTTCCATGCCCAACACTTGTGTTGCCAACAATGATGACACTTATATCCTGCTCTGTTATTCAAAATACATTTTCTTTGATTATTCTAAAGGTTCATTATAAGACTGGCAAGCACTAAAGAGTTTTTGGAATTTATTAATGTGATTGTGATTTTGGTTTATGCTTCTGATCTCAGTGATTATAATCATGACCTTGATGTTCACTAAGACTCAAGTAAAGTGACTAGACTACACAGAGGGAGAAACAACCTATGTCACCTGTACACAGACTGACTGCACTGGAACAGGTGTTGATGTGGTCACTGCAGAGATTAAAGAGCTGATGGTCCCCTGAAGGTTTTATACTGTGTGTGAGGAACTGGCAGGACCGAAATAATCTCTGGCTTCTGCTCCACGCTCACAGACATTTGATCACAGGCGAAGAAACAGATATCAGATCTAAGAGCCCTGCATTTCCAAGAACAGCAAGTGAAATCAAAGTTCTGAGGGCTCCTTTTCTGAGAAACACAGCCAGTGCCAGGAAGGGAAACTGAAAGGCGTTGGTCACAGAGTTTGTGTTTTTCGCATACTGCGTGAGAGGAAGGCACAGGACCTCAGGCAGGAGACCTCTCAGTGACCCTGGCGAGGCCACCCTAACCAGGCCACACGCTCTACGCCAGGCAGAATCTAAATCCAGAATCAGAGAATATAGGCCTGAATCTTGAGAAAAGGACATGCATGCCCCCCTTGTTTACCTTGGACAGCCCAACCTCTTTGGAGAGTGAAGTCTAATAAAGATTATATCTAGAGGCAGGGAGATTCTAAGCTTGTCTCATTCCTTGAACACAGGTAGATAGTAATCAAATCATTCTGAACACCCAGGAAATCAATCTAAAGTCTGAGAGAATAAAACCTGCAAGTCTATCAGTAGGAAAGTCAGAATCTACTGGAAGGTAAGAAGTGCAGAGACTTGACTTGGAGGAGACAGAGCTGAGGGTATGGCAGTGGGGAAGGAGCCTGCTTATGGAAGCTACCACGAAGTACTATAAGCAGTGGAGTGTGAAATCTGAAGTTTTACAAGTCTGCCACCATGGGGAATGTGCATGGCTTAAAGGTGTTCTGGTGGCAAAATGGGGTGGAATCCCAGGAGTGACACATGGTCTGGGTAGACACAGTGATCCCTGGGTTTGCCAGGACAGGTGGTGCCAAGATGCTACATTGTTTCCAGACATAGGAGCTGGGTCTCTCTCTGGCTGAGGGCAGCAAACAGGGGTGCTAGCTTTGTGCTGGGTTTAGATATAAACTCTGAACTCGTGCATGACTGCTTGACTAGTTTCCTTGCAAGAGTTGGCAAAAAAGGTGGTGAGATCTTCCCCCACAGGAACAGAGCTGGTTGGTGCCACAGGAGTCCTTAAACTTGGAGTTTGTAATCTCAGCCGCATGCCTCAGATAACAAACAAGCAAACAAAACAAGAAACAAACAAAACAAAACAAAACCCCAAACAAGCACCAAACAAAACAAACAAAACAAAAAACCCCATAACAACCACTCTGACACAGGCAGGGAGAACACAGGTTGTGATAGAAACAGGGGACACAGGAAGGGTGATTGGTTGCTCCTCTGTGAGGGTTCCCTGAAGAATGGAGGGCATGATCTTTCAGATCTGGTCTAGAGAGAGGGGCTCTGCCAGATCCTTCTACCCATTACTGCTAAAAGCCTTCAGGGAGTAAAACAGCGCCACCTAGTGGAGTCCAGAGCTACTTACACCAAGCCCTGCTCCCTGAGCCCAGGAGGCTCCTTTCCACAGAAACAAGTCAGCCTGAGAATCAGTATGGCAGGCTGCACGCACAGAAGATCAGTACAAACTTCCTGTTTGCACCAAGTCTACGGATCAAAGTACTACAAAGCTTCAGGTCTAGGGAAGATAGGGTACATCCATTTCTTCCTGATTGCATCTATTCTTTGTTTTATTATTCTGTTTCATTTATATTCTTATTTTTCCATTCCTTCTAAAATATTATTATTATTATTATTACATATCTTATACATATTAATTTATTTTCGTTTTCATTTGTTTATTTATTTTATTTTATTTGTTTTATTTTATTTTAGGTTTACTTGTGGATCTAGATTCTTTTAACTAGCTGACCAAAACACATCCAAGCTCTAGTTTGTGTGTGTGTGTGTGTGTGTGTGCGCGCGCGCACGCGTGTTTTCTTTCTTTTTCTTCTTTTCTTTTTGGCATAAAATAATGAGATGGAGAAATTCACCCCAAAAGAAAGGACAGGATGTAGAATTCATGGCCAGAGACTTAATCAATACTGATATAAGTAAGATTTCTGAATTAGAAATTAAAACAAGGATTATAAGGATATTAGCTGGGCTTAAAAAAGCATAGAAGATAATAGAGAATACCTTTCTGGAAGAGAAAAGAACTAGCATTTAGTGAGGCCATAATTAAAAATGCCAAAACCAAGATGCAAATCTCAATGGATTCCATGACAGTGAGGATGGATGAAGCAGAGGAGAAAATTAGTGATGTAGACATGAAATTATGGGAAATAATGAGTCAAAAAGAAGAGGGAAACAAAAGTCATGGTTCAATAAGGGAGACTTAGTAACTTCAGCAACTTTTAGAAATGTAATATCATTTGTATCATAGGAGTCACAAAAGATGAAGAGAGAGAAAAAGGAGCAGAAGATTTATTCCAACAAATCATAGCTGAAAACTTCCCTACTGGGGAAGGACACAGCCATCAAAATCGAAGAAGCACAGAGAACTCCCATTAGATTCAGCAAAAACTGACCATCACCAAGGTGTATCATAGTCAAATTCATGAAATACACATAAGAAAAGAATCCTGAATGCAGCAAGGGGAGGGGGGTAAGTCCTTAAATACAAGGGAACACAGATAAGGTTCACATCAGATTTGTCCTGAGAAATCTGGCAGACCATAAAGGAGGGGCAGGATATACTCAATGTGCTGAATGGGAAAAATATGCTGCCAAGATTTTTTTATATCCAGCAAGACTATCATTCAGAATAGATGGACAGATACAGAGTTTTCCACTCAAACAAAAGCTAAAGGAGTTCATGACAACTAAACCAGCCCTGTAAGAAATTTTAAAAAGGGACTCTTTGAGTGGAGGGGAAAAAAAGACCAAAGCAGCAAAGACTAGAAAGGACCAGAGATCATCACCAACATACAACAACTCTACAGGTAACACAGAGGAACTAAATTAATATGTTTCAATAATCACTCTGAATGTAAATGGACTAAATGCTCCACTCAAAAGAAACAGGGTATCAGAATGGATAAAAAACAAAACAGAACAAAATCCATCTGTACACTTCCCACAAGAGACTCATTTTAGACCTAAAGACACCTGCAGATTGGAAGTGAAGGGCTGGGGGTGCCTGGGTGGCTCAGTTGGTTAAGCATTCAATTTGGCTCAGGTCATGATCTCATGGTTCTTGAGTTCAAGCCCCACACTGAGCTCTCTGCTGTCAGTTCAGAGTCCTGCTTGGGATTCTCTGTTCCCTTCTCCATTGGTCCCTCCCCCAGCTCTCACTCTGTCTCTCAAAAATAAAAAAAAAAAACATGGTTTAAAAAGGTGAGGAGAGCCATCTGGGTGGCTCAATAGGTGGAGTGTGTGACTTAAGTTGAGGTCATGATCTCAGGGTTTGTGGGTTAGAGCCCCTGTCGGGCTCTGTGCTGACAGCTCAGAGCCTGGAGGTTGCTTCAGATTCTGTGTCTCCCTCTCTCTCTGCCCTTCACCTACTCATCTGTCTCTATCTCTCTCAAAAATAAATAAATATTTAATGATTTAAAAAATAAGTAAAGTGAGGGGAATAGAGAAACATGTAACATGCTAACAGACATCTGAAGAAAGCTGGAGTAGTCATACATATATCAGGAAAACTAGATTTTAACACAAAAAGTACAGCAAGAGAAGAAGGGCATTATATCATAATTAAAGGGTCTATCCTTCAAGTACATCTACTAAGCATGGGGAGCCTCATGGCTCAATCTGCTAAGCGTCTGACTCTTGATTTTGTCTCAGGTCATAAACTCAAAGTTTGTGGGACCAAGCTCTGCATTAACAGTGCAAAGCCTAATTGGATTCTCTCTCTCTCTCTCTCTCTCTCTCTCTTGCTCTCCTCTCCCCCTGATTGTGCTCGTTCAAAGTAAAAGAAAATAAAAAAGATTAAACAATTGTAAATATATGTACCCAAGTTGAAACACCCAAATATATAAATAAATTAATAAAAAACATGAAGAAATCCCTTGATAATAATAGAATAATAGTAGGGGTTTTAACACTCCACTTAAAGCAATGGACAGATTGTCTAAGCAGAAATTCAATGAGAAAACAATGGCTTTAATCCACAAACCACACACTGTACTGGATGGACTTAACAGATATATTCAGAACACTTTATCCTAAAGCAGCAAAATAGACATTCATTTGGAGTGCAATACACCATTCTCCAGAATAGATCACAGACTGGGCCACAAATCATCCCTCAAATGTACAAAAAGATCAAGATCATGCCATGCATAGTTTCAACTCACAACTCAATGAAACTTGAGTTCAACCACAGAGGAAAATTGGAAAGCCCTCAAAGACATGGAGATTAAAGATTATCCTGCTAAAGAATAAACAGGATATCGGAAAAGTCAAGAATAAATTTAAAAAATACATGTAAGCAAATTAAGATGAAAACATGACAGTCCAAACATTTGGGATGAGGCAAAGGAGTTTCTGAGACAGAAGCAAAAGGTCCCAAATACACAACCTAATCTTACACCTAAAGGAGCTAGGAAAGAAAAGCAAATAAAGCCTAAAGAAGAATAAGGAATATACAAAGGTTAGAGGAGAAATAATAAATGATACAGAAACAACAACAGTAAAAACAACCCAGTAGAACAGACCAATGAAAACAAGAGGTGGCTCTTCAAAAGATTTAGTAAAATTGGTAAAACCCTAAAGAAACTTAATCAAAAAGAAAGGAGTAAGAATTGAAATCTATAAAATCATGAATGAAGGAGGAAAGGCCACGACCAACACCACAGAAATAGAAACTATCCTAAGAGAATATTGTGACAAATCATATGCCAACAAATTAGACAATCTGGAAGAAATGAACAAATTTCTAGAAAGTCACAAACTACCAAAAGTGGAACAGGAAGAAACAGAAAATTTGAACAGACCCATAATCTGCAAAGAAATTGAGTCAGTAATCAAAAAATCTTCCAACAAACAAATGTCTAGGGCTAGATGGCTTCCCAGGGGAACATTTAAAGAAGAGTTAATACCTATTCTTCTCAAACTACTCCAAAAACTGTAAATGGAAGAAAAACGTCCAAACTCCTTCCAAGAAACCACTATTATCTTAATTCCAAAACCAGACAAAGACCTCACTAAGGGAAAACAAAACAATACAGTCAATGTCTCTGGAGAACACGTGGCAAAAATTCTCAATAAAACACTAGTAAATCTAATTCAACAGTACATTAAAGAATTTGTTCACTGTAATCAAGTGAGATTTATTCTGGGCTGCAGGGTGGTTTAGTATTCGTGAATCAATCAGTGTGATACACTACATTCATAAAAGAAAGGATAAGAATCATATGATCTTGTTAATAGTTGCAGAAAAAGCGTTTGACAAAAATAGCATCCATTCTTGAAAACAAACAAACAAACCTTTCAATAAAGTAGGAGTATATGGAACAAACCTCAATATCATAAAGGCCATATATGAAAGACCCAAAGCTAATATCATCCTCAATGAGGAAACACTTATGCCTTTCCCCTATAGTCAGGACATGACAAGAATGCCAATTCTCACCATTAATATTTAACAGAGAAGTAGAAGTCTAAGCCTTAGCTATCAGACAACAATGAGAAATAAAAGACATCCAAATTGGCAAGGAATAAGTTCAATTTTCACTATTTGCAGATGACATGATACTCTATGTAGAAAGCCTGAAAGATTCCACCAAAAAGCCTTTAGAACTGATACATGAATTCGACAATGTCACAAAATATGTAATGCTTTACAGAAATCAGTTGCACTACTCTACACCAGTAATGAAACAACAGAAAGAAAAATCAAGGGATTGATCCTGTTTACAACTTCACCAAAAACCTAACCACAGAGGCGAAAGATCTATACGCTGAGAACTATAGAAAGCCTATGAAAGAATTGAAGAAGACATGAAGACATGGAAAAACATTCATGCTCACATACATTGGAAGAACAAATATTGTTAAAATGTCTATACTACCCAAAGCAATCTACACCATCAATGTAATCCCCCTCAAAATAACACTAACATTCCTCACAGACTAGAACAAACAATTCTAAAATTTCTATGGAATCAGAAAAGACTCAGAATAGCCAAAGTAATGTTGAAAAAGAAAACCAAAGCTGGAGTGATGACAATTCCAGACTTCAAGCTGTATTACAAAGCTGTAATCATCAAGACAGGATGGCACTGGCACAAAAACAGACACATAGATCAATGCAACAGAATAGAGAGCTCAGGAATGGACCCAAAACTGTATGGCCAACTAATCTTCAACAAAGCAGGAAGGAGTATCCAATGGAAAAAAGACAGTCTCCTCAGCAAATGGTGTTGGGAAAAATGGACAGTGACACACAGAAGAATGAATCTGGACCACTTTCTTACACCTTTTACGAAAATAAACTCGAAATGGATGAAAGACCTAAATGTAAAATAGGAAACCATCAAAATCCTAGAGGAGAAAATAGACAGCAACCCCATTGACCTTGGCTGCAGCGACAGCAGACGTGTCGCTGGAGGCAAGGGAAACAAAACCAAAAATGAACTATTGGGACTTCATCAAGATAAAAACTTCTGCACAGTGAAGGAAACAATCAGAAAAACTAATAGGCAACTTTCTGGAAGCCATTTCTGAACTCACAAAGTTGAGAAAATCTCCTTTTGAGGTAAGGCGGTTTTGCAAAGCCTCCTGCTATCATATGGCAACTGATGTCTACCCCCTACTCAATTATTTTTGCTTGAGCACCGACCCCCAAGGCGCCTTGCTGACTGATATCAGGAGTGACTTGTCTTCTTATTCTGGCCCTGAAATGCTGATTGCACCTTGTGAAGGAACTTGTAGGAATTTTTCTTTTGTGTTTCTGGGAGCAAATATTACATTTCCTGAGAAACCTGTTTTTCTTCCCCTTGAGAAAACAGGCTATTGACCCTTGTTCACAAAGAACTAACTTTTGCCTTTGCTATGCTAAAAACATTGCCTTGTATTTGAATGCGAAAGAGACCTTCCTTCCACATATGATAAGCATCTAAGTCATCTACATCAATCACTATTGATAAAGATTATGCATGAGTCTTCTACCAATCTATGTTCTGGGAAATTTTTACATACCAAAGAGTTTTCATCAGAAATCATTGTCTAAGGAAATTGCCACTTCTGTTTTGTACCCTATACATTTTTTCAATAAATAAAGCTGACTCTCGGGTCAGTGCAGAGATGCCTGATGAAGAGCAGAGAAATCTGCCTAGTAATCAGAAAGAAACTCGAGGCTCTTACACTCCCTTCCACAGACACCGTCCATCCTTCAGGGAGCCTTGGACCTGCTGGAGCCAGAATCTGGCAGCAACTGACTGAAGGGGAGAAGATATTTGCAAATGACATATCTGATAAAGGGATAGTATCCAAATCTATAAAGAACTTACCAAACTCAACATGCAAAAACTGAATAATCTAGTGAAGAAAAGAACAAAGGAGATGAAAAGATGTTCAGCATTGCTCATCATCAAGGAAATAGAAATCAAAACCACACTAGGATACCACACCACACCTGTCAGAATGGCTAAAATTAACACCTCAAGAACAACAGATGTTGGTGAGGATGTGGAGAAAGGGGAAGCCTTTTGCACTGCTGCTAAGAATGTAAAGCCATGTGGCCACTCTGGAAAACAGTTTGGAGTTTCCTCAAAAAACTGAAAATAGAATTAGCTTGTGACCTAGCAATTTCATGATGAGGTATTTACACAAAGGATATAAAAATGCTGATTCAAAGGGGCATATGCACCCCAACATTTATAGCAGCACTATCAATAGTAGCCAAATTAATGAAAGAGCCCAGATGCCCTTCGACTGAGAGATGGATAAAGTAGATGTGGTATAAATATATACATTTGAATATTACCAGGGGGTCAAAAAGATTAATATTGCCATTTGCAATAGTATGGACAGGACTAGAATGCATTATGCTAAGTGAAATAAGTTAGTCAGAGAAAGACAAATACCATATGATTTTAGCCATATGTAGAATTTAAGAAACAAAAGGGATGAGCATAGTGGAAGGAAAGGAAAAATAATATAAAAGTAGGGAGACAACCCATAAGAGAGTCTTAAATACAGAGTGCATACTAAGGGTTGCTGGAAGGGAGGTGGGTGGGATGGGCTAATTGGTCATGGGTACCAAGGAGGACACTTGTTCAGATGAGCACTGGGTGTTAAAAGAAGTGATACATTCCACTCCTGTACCCATTATTACCCTACACATGAACTACTTTGGATTTAAATAAACTTAAAAAAAAATCAAAATCCTAGAGGAGAACACAGGTAGCAAACTCTTTGACCTTGGTTGGAGCAACTTGTTACTAGATACATTGCGAAAGGCAAGAGAAACAAAAGTAAACATGAACTATTGAGACCTCATAATGATAAAATGTTTCTGCACAGCAGAGGAAACAATCAACCAAACTAAAAGACAGCCTATGGGATGGGAGAAGATATTTGCTAACGACATATCTGATAAAAAAAAAAAAAACCTTTCTTTAAAAAACAAAATCTATAAAGAACTTGGGGTGCCTGGGTGGCTCAGTCAGGTGGCATCCAACTTTGGCTCAGGTCATGATCCCACAGGTCGTGGGATTGAGCCCCGCATCAGGCTCTGTGCTGATAGCCTGGAGCCTGATTCAGAGTCTGTGTCTCCCTCTCTCTCTGCCCCTCCCCACCTCAATCTCTGTCTCTCTCTCTCAAAATAAAATAAAGACATAAAAAAAAAAAGAATATGCACACTCTTAAGGGTCAGAGGAGACCAATGAGGAATGCTCTACAGCTGTGATTCTAGTGGTCAGTGCCGAAACAAGTTATGGATAGAAACAAACAAACAGTAGACATCATGTGGTTCACTCAGTTAGGAGCCAGGAAGCTGCTAATCCCTCCCCCACTCAGCTAGGTGAGCAGGGCAGCTCACGGGGTCACATGTTCAGAGCAGGGATTAGTTTGTAACTGGCTGTCCATATTTTTCACTCATTAGGATTTTTCACATATCCTTACTGCATAGTCTTTTGAGTCAAGAATAATTTATTTTTATTAGTGCCAAAAAATGCATTTTCTTGAGAAAAAGAGTAGTTAAGCTTGCGGAGCAGCATGGAGATCCTGAGCTTGACTCATCCTTGAAACACAGCTTGATAAGCACCAAACTATTTGGAACACCTAGGAAATTGATCTGGGGATTAACACAACAATCTGAATAACTTGAGCCACAGCACTTGGCAGGTAGGCAATGCAGGGAGGAGAACTGGGGGAGGGAAAAGCCATGGATGGTAGGAGCTGTTTTTTCAGAGAGAGGTCAGAGAAAAGGAAGGGGATTGGGATCGTCAGGAAAGGCACTCCCCCCCGAGAGTAGCTGAAAAGAAACAGGGAGAAAGGGGGAAAACTCTCTTAGGTTTCAGTGTCACCAGGAATCTACAAGCAGTGGAGTGCGAGTATGAAGTTTCCGAGCTCAGTGCCTGGCTGTGCTCTGGTGAGGAAGTAGGGGAACTCCCCTCTGAGGAATCTGAACAAACAAACAACAACAAAACAGACTGTAATACAGAGAACAAACTGGTAGTTGGCAGAGAGGAGGTGGGTTGGGGGAAAGGTAAAATAAATAAAGGAAATTAAGAAGTACAAACTTTCAGTTACAAAGTAAGTAAGTCACAGAGATGAATAGTACAACATAGGGACTACAGTCAACAGCATTTAAACAATGTAGTAGAATGACAGATGATGACTCCATTTATTGTGGTGTGCTTTGAGTAATGCATAGAATTGTTTATATTTTATTGTGTGTTTCATGTTTTTATTTAAATTCTAATTGGTCAATATATAGTGTAATATTGTTTTTAGGAGTAGAATTCAGTGGTTCATCACTTACATACAACACCTAATGCTCATCACAAGTGCCCTCCCTAATACCCATCACATATTTAGGCCATCCCCTGCCCGAATCCCCTCCAGCAATCCTCAGTTTGTTCTCTAGGGATAAGACTCTTATGGCTTGCGGTCCTCTCTTTTTTTCCCTTCCTCCTAAGTTCATCTGTTTTGTTTCTTAAATTCCACATGAGTGAAATCATATCGTATTTATCTTTCTCTGTTCATCTCATTGCAAATCAACGTGTTGTGCACCCAAAACCAATATAATGTTTTATGTTAATTATTCTTCAATCAAAAAATGGTGTGTGTGTGTTTGTGGGGGGTGTGTGGATAGACTCCACGTTGAAGGAGGTTGTTATTTAAAGAGGCTGACCAGGCCAGAAAGGAATGGCAGGAAATATTCAATGTGATGAACAGGAAGAATTTGCAGCCAAGAATCCTCTACCCAGCAAGCCTGTCATTCAAAATAGAAGGAGAGATAAAGGTTTTCCCAAATAAACAAAAGTTGAGAGAATTCATCACCACCAAACCAGCCCTACAAGAAATCTTAAGAGGGACTCTATGAGGGAAAT
>PISW01011777.1:0-37672 GCA_004023785.1 Mungos mungo
AACATCATTAACATTTCTGAGGGTGGGCCTAAAGATGGAGGTTAAGTCACGCCCTACCTGAGGGTTCTGGGTCCACTCTGTAATTGGTTAAAGTTACTGTCAATGATGTGATGCTATATTGATTGGACCCCTGTACCTGTGTCACAATTTCCTGTAACTCCCCTTCCCAAACTCATAAAAGACCCTGCCCCGCCATGTTCGGGGTTCACTCCACGTGGATCCAGTAAGTCTGTGAGCCCGAGTTTAGGCTGGCTGGGCCTAAATTCATAATAAAGCCCTTTGCTTTTGCATGCGTGCTTCGGCCTCCCAGGCGGTCTCTGGTTTTTGGGGGCGATATTAAAATCTGGGTATAACAGTATCTGTTCTTATCAATTTAAAAGAGGCCACTACATAGATGAAACTTAAAAGTTTAAACTATATTCAAATAGTCTCTTCTTTGTCATTCTAGTATATATGCATCTTTTTTTCCTTTCTTTCTCCTCATGCCCACCCCATTTCTTTTCATGGAAGATATGGGATATTAACAAAGATAGGGGGGTTGTTTCTCAAATACACGGATTTTTTCATTTTATTTTTATTTTTAAGTTTATTTATTTATTTATTTATTTGGGGGGAGTTGGGAGAGAAAAAATCCTAAGCAGGCTCTGCATTGTCAGTGCTGAGCTCAATGCGGGCCTCGAACCCGTGAACTGTGAGATCATGATCTGAGCCACAGTCATGAGTCAGACACTTAACTGACTGAGCCACCCAGGTGCCCTGCAAATATACAGGTTTTTTTTAAAAAAATTACCTAAAAGATAGCTATTTCTCAACATTTAATCCAAGTAGAGAAGAAATTAGAATTCAGTGATTACACTATTTCCTAAGAGACAAGAGTACATTTATTCTCTGCTCTTACATCGGATGGTTTGATACCTACACAATCTAATGACCAGATTAAATGCTAAATGTTACCATCTTGGCTTGGGAAATTTGTCTTATATTAAACCCAGGAAGCTTTCTCTCAAATCTATCATATACATGAAGCATCCAGAAAAGTGAGTACTATTTTTATATTCAAAGACCATGTTTTTAAGAGAAAAAGTCACTGTCCTAACAATTGCTCCCAGACAGTAACTTATCACAATTGATAAAGATCCATTCCACTGTCGGCAGAAGTTGGAAGAAGCTGGCATGTAGAAATAAAAAAGAAACAGAAACATATATTAGGCCTTGTATTCCTTCCTGTTTGGTTCATTTTCACTAGGTGGTAATCAAAGTAACAGTAGTTCTAGTTTGGGGATTATAAAGCATTTACAATATGCCACTGTTGGTTATAAGCTCTTAGTTTATAGTGACTCATTTAACATCTGCAACCCTGTAAATTCCCTTTAACCCTGTAAGATCAATATCATGATTAGCCTAATCTTATAGATAAGGATGTGAAAACAGAAGTTAAGTAACATGCTCAAGGCCACACAGCAAGTGATAGAGGTAGGGTTTAAACTTGGGCAGTCTGGCTCCACAGACATAGCTTTTAGCAATTTACTGTGTGCTATTATGTATAATCTATTGATGTTATATCCTTTCTAGAGTAACATTTATAAATCAGCAAGCATGTACTGAGCATGACTTAGAGGCCATGGAGGAAACAAAAAAGTATAGCATGATGCTTCACCCACTCTAGAGATATCTTTCTGAAATAAACTTCATACTTGTCTGGATTTTTCCTGACAGTGGTTCTCAAGTAGTACATTAGGATATACTGGAGTGCTGGATCAAACTTTGATCTGATTAAAGTGTAATTCTGGGGTGCCTGGGTGGCTCAGTTGGTTAAGTGTCCAACTTCGGTTCAGGTCATGACCTCACAGTTCATGAGTTCAAACCTCACGTTGGGCTTTGTGCTGACAGCTCAGAGCCTGGAGCCTGCTTCGGATTCTGTGTCTCCCTCTCTGTCTGCCCTTCCTCTGCTCATGCTGTCTCTCTCTGTCTCAAAAATAAATAAAAAGATTAAAATAATAAAATAAAATAAAGTGTAATTCTGCTTCACTGTCAGTAGATACAGAAAATGTTGAGCAAGGAAGGTCATGCTATGTAGTGTAGAATGTGGCCAAAACCACTAAGAGGAAGATGTAAGAGGCAGAAAATAATGTTAAACTGGCTCCCAAGAAAGATCACATGTTTCTGAGGACATAGGATGGTCTCTACTGGAGAATTATGGCTCTTCTAGAATGTAAGCAACATGAAGGCAAGGATTTGGCCTGTCTTGTTCATACTTATAATCCCTAGGCAATGTCCCAGTGCCTGGCACAGAGTAAGCAATAAACATTTGATAAAGTAATAAAAGGAAGGAAGGAAGGAAGGAAGGAAGGAAGGAAGGAAGGAAGGAAGAGGGGCAGAGCTGCAGATGGGCTTGCTCCCACAGTGACACAGTGCGGAAGAGGGACCACGGAAACAGTGATAATGGCAGATGCCCTCCCATTACAGTCATGCTATATATTGTCACACTTTTCCAGGAAATATGCTGTGCTTTTTAATGACTTTAATAGTATTTTTCAATCCTTTTATTTCTTTTTTTAATGTCTATTTGTTTTGAGAGAGAGCGTGTGTTAAATGAGGGAAGAGCAGAGAGAGAGAAAGAGAGACAGAGACAGAGACTTCCAAGTAGCCTTCACACTATCAGCACAGAGCTTGATGTGAGACTTGATTTCACAAACTGTGAGATCATGACCTAAGCCGAAATCAAGAGTTGGGACGCTTAATCAACTGAGCCGCTCTGGTGCCCCCAATCCTTTTATTTCTTCCTGTGTGCCATCAAGAATTCTAGGATTTAGAATTTTATCATAAATTCTTTATGAATCTCCCAAAGTCATGTTAACATATTTATAGTTGCACATCCAAGATAAAAGAACCATTTTGCTCAGATTTTGATAGATACCTTCAATAGCAAATAGAAAACACAATCACCATTCCTAGACAAATGCTTATTAACAAGATGTACAGTTCTTAAAATATATATATATATATATATATATATATATATACAACAGACAAAAGAATTCTTGTTTTAAACAGAATGCTTGAGTTAAGCTGTTCTTTAAATTTCTGGGTCCCACTGTTTAGATATCACTCCTTGATAGTCTAGAGGAAGGATCAAATCTTGGACCTTAATGGAAACCATCTAGCTTGTCACTAACGACTTCCATATCCTTGGCAAAAAATAATAATCTTTCAATTCTATAACATTGTAAAGTCACTTTCTTCTTTTGTGTTTATCAAGTACTAACAAATCCAATTTTGGTGGAGGGATAGATCTGATTCAGGGGAGCTAGTTTGCAAGAGGTAGGTGTAGTGTGGAGAAGTACCAGAAGAATCAGACTTCAGATAAATACCCGACCCTTCTTAGATATATAGGAAGCAGCAGACAGTGGAAAGAATCAGTGAGTGACATTAGTATAAGACATCATTTTACATGTGAAGTCAAGAAAATTGGTCTTTTTAAAGACAAGTTTTAAGAGTGGTTTTCAGCTTACAATAAAAATGGGAAGGAGGTATTTCCCATATACAGGTATCACCTGCTTCTTAAAAATGTATATCATAGCACTTTGCTTTTACAAAAGGCCTACATTAGTATCTGTTCCCGATTTTTACTTTTTCAGAAAAAGGTGAAAGGTAAAATTCCCCTTCAGTGTTTGCTTTGCAGCAAGCCATGACAGAGGCAGTGTGCACCCCAAGCAGGAGTGACCCCACCAACTCACTACCCTCAGTATCTCTGCATCAAGCCTCCATAGCTTTAAACTGTGTCTGTGAGCCTCTATGCTTTATCTTGATTTATTTGTGCATCCAGTAACAAGATGTGTCCTAAGATATCAGAAAAGAGAGGTTATCTTTTGGGTCTGAGAAGGCTCAAAAAATCTTCCATGTACATCAATGGCAATTGTGTCTTTGCTTTGTGTCCTTTAGACTTATGGAAGTTCTCATAGGAATGCTCTACTATCTGATAGCAGGAGAAATCTGCACTCCCTGCTCCTTCATATGTGTAGCCTCTCGCATTATTAGCATCACTCACTAAAATAGCACATTTTTCATCAAGGCTGAACCCATATTGACCCATCATAATCACCCTAAACCCATAGTTTATCTTAGGGTTCACTAGTGTTGTTGTACATTCTGTGGCTTTGGACAAACGTATAATGGCACATATCCATCACCATGACTGCCCTAAAAATCCTCTGTGCTCTTCCCATTTACAACCCTCCCACTTTGGCAACTACTGATCTTTTTATTGTCCCCATAGTTTTGCCTTTTCCAGAATGTCATATAGTTAGACTCATATAGCATGTAGTCTTTCAGATTAGTAATATGCACTTAAGGTTCATCCATATCTTATCATGGTTTAATAGTTCATTTCTTTTTAGCAGCGGATACCATTCCATTGCTGGATTGTACTACAAGTCTATTTATCCATTCATTACTGAAGAACATCCGAATTGCTGTCAAGTTCGGCAATTATGAATAAAACTTCTATAAACATCCTAGTGCAGGTTTTTGTGTAGATGTAAATTCTTATCTCACTTGGGTAAATATCAAGGAGCAGGATTTCTGGATTGGATGGTAAGAATTTGTTTAGTTTTGTAGGAAAGCACCAGACTGTCTTCCAAAGTGGCTGCACCATTTTGCATTTCCAACAGCAGTTCCTGTTTTTCCACATCCTCACTGCATTTTGGTGTTTCAGGACTTCAGATGTTGGCTATTCAGATAGATGTACAGTGGTATCTTTTTGTTATTTTAAATTTCACTTCCCTGATGACATATGATGGGGAACAACTTTTCATACACTTATTTTTGCCATCTGTATATCTTCTTTGGAGAAGTATGTGTTAAGGACTTTGGCCATTTTCAATCAGTTTGTTTTCTTATTGTTGAGTTATAGGAGTTCTTTGTATATATTGGATAACAATCCTTTATTGGATATCTATTTGCAAATAATTTCTTTCAACCTGTGTCTTGTCTTCTAGTTCTCTTGATACTGTCTTTTTGCCAACAAAAGTTTTTCATATTAATTAAGTCTATCTTATCAATTTTTTTTCATGATTCCCATCTTCAGTGTTGTATCTCAAAAGGCATCACCACACCTAAGATCATCTAGGCTTTCTTCTATGTTATCTTCTAGAAGTTTTATAGATTTGTAAGTGTTACATTTAGGTTTACAACCCATTTTGAATGAATTTTTGTAAAGGGTGTAAAGTCTGTTTCTAGATCCATATTTTTAAAGACAGTTTTATATCTCTTTCCCAATTGTATGCCTTTGCTTTTTTCCCCCTCCTTATTGCATTAGCAAGGACTTCTAGTATAATGTTGAAAATGAGTAGTGGGAGGAACATCCTTGTTTTGTTCCTCACCTCAGTGAAAAAGCTTTGAGTTTCTTCTCATGATTAAGAATGATGTGTTACAGGTTTTTTTTGTAGATAGTCTTGATATCAAGTTGAGAAAGTTTCCCTCTATTCCTAGTTTACTGAAAGTTTTTATCATAAATTGGTTTTGGATTTTGTCAAATACTTTTCCTGCATCTATTGATATGATCATGTGGTTTTCTGTTGATGTGATAGATTACATTAATTGATTTTTGAATGTTCAGCTAGGCTTCCATAACAGGGATAAATCCTATTGATCATGATGTATAATTCTTTTTATACTTCTTTGGATTTGATCTAATGATATTTTGTTGAGTATTTTTGGATCTATAATCATGAAAGAGATTGGCCTATAGTTTTCTTATAATATCTTTATCTGGTTTTAGTATTAGGGTAATGCTAACCTCATAGAATGACTTAGAAAGTATTCCCTCTGCTTCTAGCTTCTGAAAGAGTTTGTAGAGAATTGGTATAATTTCTTTAAATGTTTGGTAGAATTCACCAGTAAACCTACCTGGGCCTGTAACTTACTGTTTTGAAAGGTTATTAATTATTGATTTAATTTCTTTAATACAAGGTAAATAAAACCTGTCTTTAAAAAAGGAAATTAAGGTATTAGCTTGTAGAAAATTGGTAAGATTATAATAATTTCTGTTTTGTAAAGAAGACCACAACAAATGTTATAGTTTATTGTTCTGTAGGACATTAATCAGACTTGTATCTAATTCAGCAGTAACTTAGAGTGACTTCAGTATTTTTATACTGATGTATATACATAATTTCTCTTATCTTTAGGTATTTTTAAATTTTATTTAAAAAAATTTCTAAGTTTATTAATTTTTTTTCCTTCATAACAGTGAGTTTTATTGTTATCATCATCATTAGCAGCCCCGCCTTGGTGTGCAGGCACTGTGCCAGGCTTGGTGATTCAAGCATTTTATAGGCCTTATCTCTTTTTATCCGTAACTTTAAAAATGGAGGCAATTACTCCCTGGTAAAGATGAAGTAACTGAGGTTTAGAAAGGTTGAGAAAGGTGCTCCAAGGTCACAGATTTAGTAAGTGGCAGAGATGGTTTTCAAAGCCAGAGCTAACTATGAAGCTGGAAGTCCCACCCCCCAGGTCCTGCTGGCTCTACAATGAAGCCTCTTTGGGGCGTTAGCAAAAATCCAGCAAGCTGGTGATGGGGCCTGTATCCTTGAAGGGCCCTTGCTGGCCTGAACTCCAGTGCTCTTTCCCGAGCGCTGGCTAGAATTGTTGACATTCACACTAGCAGAGCCACGAAGCCGGCTTTTCTAGAAGCTCACGTGGACCGACGAGAAGCAGAAAAGGCTCTCATGGCTTCAGGAAACAAGTCGTCAGGGAGGCAAGACCTGCCCCTGCATCGCCTTTCCCTGAGAGACAGCAAGCCTGTCCCATGTGCAGGGACAGGACAAACATACCACCGTGTTACTTTCCAGGCTGGGTCCCTGCAACTGTCAGGATCAGCCACTCGGGAGCAGACCCCATAACGGGCAGTGGGGTCACAGTCCTGAAATCAGAGTCCCCACCTGCTTTCCAGTGGGCCTCACAGGGCAATGGTGAAAACAGGAACAAACAGCATTTGCAATTCAAAGTGACCGGTGTAGGAAAGAGGATGTGGATTAAGGGAAGGTATGAACTTTGGAGTCAGAAAGCTCTGTTTCTTCACATCCTGGTTGTGTGATGCTGGGCAAATTTCCTAACCTTGCTGGGTTGTTTCTTCATTGAACTTACAAGGATGGGGTCCAAGAAACTTTTGTTGTGTCTGTTTTTAAATCAGTTGTTGGACTGTCAGATTTATTTTGAAAATGGCTGTCAGAATCTTCTGGTTGTTGTTGTTGTTGTTTTGATGGGGGCGGACCTGAGCTGAGAATATCGTAACTGGCAAAGTCCCACTGGTAGAGACCCAGCGCTGAACTACAGACAATGTATTTGCCATCAAAATGAAGTCTTGACTGCAGGCAGATACTCCTATCCTCAGAGACAGACAATGTCTTCAAGCACTTGCAGTTAATTTCTCTCCCAATTGGCCAAATCTTGATCTCATATTTGTCCGCACTTAAGAGTATGTAGTCTCCAGGGTCGTGCAAAAGAGACTTGACTTTACACTTCTGCAAAACCACCTTGGTGACCCATTCCATGTGCCTGGTGAGTGTGCTCAGGCATGTCCCAGCAGATAAAGCCCATACTTTCAGTGAAGTCTGCAGAGCCACTGACCAAGATACCCAGTTCCGTCCAGGGCCAAGCCTTCTGTTTGCCTCAGGCTAGGATTTTCTCTCTCTGGAGAGCAAACCAGTAAACAAGATTTCTTCTGGAGGCCGGTGTTTGCCAGCTGGCGCCTGTCCCGCGGAGACAGACGCAGAAGGACAGGGGCACACAAAAGATCAAAACCGTATTTAGTGCTGCTCCCCCGCCCCCCATATCACTAAGGCAATGTCAGGGCGCTTCATTGATTATGCATTTTCGACTCTATTCACCTGGTACTGACGTAGGTCAGCTATTTGGATATCTCTGCCCTGAAAGCCTATATATGACGGCCTTTCGAATAAACTCTCTCTCTCTTTGACTGGACAAAACCGTGAGTGTGTCCTTGCTTGCTGCGTCTTTCTCTATCCTCATTCTCTCTCCCTCCCTCGGTCACCAGTCGGAGCAGATGGAAGCGGGTCCCAGCTGATGGGGAGCCCGCCTCTGTTGTGTCTGCTCTGACCGGGGACACGTTCTAGCTGGGAACACGCCCGGACCTGACTAGCTAGCTATTTGCGGCACCTGCCGTCCTAATCTGCCGTAGAGGCAGACCCCGAGTCCCATGCCGCCGCAGCCCGGAGTGAAATGACGGACGGACTTGCGACTTCCGGGTCCAGCGATTTTAGTTCCCTATGGGAAACTAATAATACGGCCGAACAAGCGTTCCGGGGTGGACCATTAGGTGCCCGGACCGGGCAGCGGACTTAGACAATTTGATATAGATGCCCGAACCGGAACCTTTGGATTAGACACAGTTTATCACTGTAGTCAGCACTAAACACCGCCCCTGTGTGCCCCCGGAAGTGCTGGGTCCTGGCACCATTCCCAGCAGGCCACAGTGTTGTCAAAGGAGCCTGTCACAAGCTTCTGCTCATCAAATTTCACTGCTGCACAAGTGTGGGTCTGGATGCCATAAACACACTGTCCTGTGCTCACATCCCACAGTTTTGCAGACAAGTCATCTGACCCTGTACAGAGAAGTCCATCTTTGTAGTAAAGTGCATACACTCTGGCACTGTGTCCAATTAATGATGAGGTCTCAAAGGCTTCATGGTCCTCCAGTTGCTTCATTCTCAAAATAGCCTTCAAATAAACCTTCTTCCAGTGCAAAGCGTCCTGAACAGAATCATCTATCTGCCAGCCCAAATTTTTACATGCAGTCTGCCACACCTCTGTACCCGCACTTATCACCCTATTCCACTGTTTAGAGACGAGGCAGCATGTGAGTAAAGTCTGAGGATCGAGCCATTTTAACAAATAAAAACTGAGCTCCAGGGGAAGGAGTTTGAGGAAGTCCCGCTTGAGGAGAGTCTCCAGGTTATTGGAGAGATGCCTGAGCTGGACTGCCCCACTCAGACTAATCAGGTGATCCAGAGTTTCATTTTTCTGCAAGTCCGTCAGAGAAAGAAATGTAACAGAAATGTTATCAAGCCATGTCTCAAAGTCCTTTCTCTCCATAAGGTTATGGAAAAATTTACCTGAGCGAGTGCCCTGGGGCCCGAGACCTCGCGCCAGGCTCACACCGACTAGGCGCCCTCGGCCCGCCAGAGCCTCGCAGTGGCTGGGTCCGTTCCGCAGCCATGGCACCTGGACCAGCGGCCGCCGCTCGGGGTCTCTAAGTTTATTATTTTGAGAGAGAGGAGAGAAGGAGTGGAGGTGTTATGCCCAAGATTTCATTATCGTCCCCCAAAACCAGAGACCGCCAGGGAGACCGAGTCATGCATGCAAAAGCAAAGAGCTTTATTACGAGCTTAGGCTGGCCGGGCCTAAACTCAGGCTCACAGACTTCACCAGCGCAGTAGATCCGTGCGAGAGCCCCAAACAAAGGCGGGGTAGGGCCTTTATGGGTTTGGGAAGGGGGAGTTACAGGAAATTGAGACCAAGATACAGTGACCCAATCACAACATTTAGAGTATTAACCAATTACAGAGTGGACCCAGGACCCTCACGTAGGACGTGACTAGCATTAAGCAATAGGTGATTATCTATATCTTCTATCTCTAGGCCTGCCCTTAGAAATCTTAAGGGTGTTAGCTGGCCTTCCCTGATTGGATGTTACAAGGGTGGTCCCTCCTGCCTTGGGCAGCGTGTGCCCTTCTATTGTCTAATGATTCTGAGAAACCAACACCTAGGCCTCCAAGGTCGGAGGGAAAACTTGAAGCCTGTCATGGAGTCAGTTTGGTTCAAACCTGCATCGTTACAGAGGAGGGGCAGGGAGAGCATCCCAAGCAAGCCCCCACTGCTAGAGTGGAGCCCAAAACTAAGCCTGATCCCTGGAACCATGAGATCATGGCGTGAGCCAAAATCAAGAGCCAGACACTTAACCAACAGAGCCACTAAGATGTCCTTCTCTTACTTTTCTTTAAATCAGCTTTGTTTACTGCTGATTTTCTCAATAGTGAATTAAAATAAAAACCTGACCTATGTTTAACTGTATTTGTATGAGAATTATTTTTAAACATTTTGAAATTATACTTTTGACATTTTCTAGGAATACGACTTGGCCACATATTTTCAAATCTTAAAAATATGCATACTCTTTTACCTAGCAATTGCTTATCTAAGTATTGACCCTAAGAAGATAAGGATGTGCTCAAAGATTTAGGTCTAAGGATGTTTTTGAGTGTGCTTTATATAATAGTGAAATAGAAACTACTATGCAACACTAGAGGACTGCTTGTTTTAAGAATGGTTGTTTCTGGGCACGTGGAATTTGTAGGTTTCAGAAATTTCTTTTCTGTTGTTCATATTTTCTTCTGAAACTTTTGAAAGAAGAAAAAAGAAGCTTAAAGATCACAAAGTCTAGTTACACTTCTCTTCTCATTCTTGTTGACCTCAGTTGAGGTATTCAGCCCCTAGCTATTGTCTTTCTGTTCCAATTCCTGCCACTAACCTTGGGAACTCCAGTGTCTTTGAGCGGGACTGATCTACCATCCTTGCTTTCCAAGTCCTTCATATCCTATTTCCAGTGTCTTCTTCAGTTCTGTCATTTAGTCCGAAGAAATTCTTTAAAAATTTTTATGTTGATTTATTTTTGAGAGAGAGAGAGAGAGTGAGAGAGAGAGAGAGAGAGAGAGAGAGAGAGAGAGAGAGAGAGAGAGAGAGAGAGAGAGAGAGAGAGAGAGAGAGAGAGAGAGAGAGAGTGAGAGAGAGAGAGAGAGAGAGAGAGAGAGAGAGAGATTGTGAGCAGGGGAGGGGCAAAGAGAAGAGGAAAACAGAATCCAAAGCAGGCTCCAGGCTCTGCACTGGGGCTCAAACTACAAACCATGTGTGAGATCATGACCTGAGACGAAGTTGGATGCTTAACGGAGCCATCCAAGCACCCACAGTCCAAGGAAATTTTAGATACTGTCTTCATTCAGGACTGCTCATTCACCTCTGATGTTTCTGTGCTTCTTGCTCTGCTCTGCTTTTAGATGAAAATGCCTTGTTTTTCTGATTCAAAGAAGTAACACATGATTGCTGGAAAATTCTTTCAGAAAATACAAAGATTCAAGAGAGAGAATCAAAACACTACAATCCAGGGCATACCACACAGTATTTTTGTGACCTTTTAAACTTTTTGTTAGGAATAGTTTTTGTTGTTGTTGTTGTTGTTCATTTTCTAAGATGGGATCTTACTATACAGTTTGCTTTTATAATCTGATTTTTGCCACTCAATGATTTATCTTTCCAGGCCAATAAACACAGATCTGCATCACCATTATTATGGCTGAAAACTAATTTATCTTACGACTCTGATCTTCTTTGTCTAAGCCAGGGTGTCGCATCCTCAGCACTACTGACATTTGGGCCAGATCATTTATTGTCAGGGTTGTACCGTGCGTTGTAGGGTGTTTTACAACATCCCTGCCCTCTACTTGCTGGGTGCCAGTATCACCGTCCCCCTAGTCCTGACAATCAAAATTGCTTCCAGCTATCGCCAAGTCCCTTCTGTGGGCAATATCGCCCCAGTTGAGAACCACTAATATCATCAAGCTGCTATTATTGACATTTACAGTTATCTACTTTTTCACAATTAAAAACAGTGGTGCTAATAAAGATCCTAACATATATAAACTCAGCACTTCTTCAAATCACCTGAATAGCTTAAATTCCTAGAAGGGAAGAACATACTTTCTTTTTTTAGTTTATTTATTTATTTTTTTAAACACAGGAGAGAGTGCATAAAGGAGCAGGGGAGGGGAAGAGAGAGGGAGAGAGAGAATCCCAAGCAGGTTCTGTGCTGTCAGCACAAAACCCAACGTGGGGCTCAAACTCATGAACTGGGAGCTCATGACCTGTGCTGAAATCAAGAGTCAGACACTTAACCAACTGAGCCACCCATGTGTCCCAGGAAGAATATATTTTAAATGATGATGTCTATAAATTGATACAACCCTGCTGGGTTAAACAGCAAAAATGACATTTCTTCAGATCTTGTCCAAGTACTATCCATCTTTTAAATCTTTCTTAGTGATGGGACTCCTGGGTGGCTAAGTTGGTTAAGCAGCTGACTCTTGATTTCACCTCAGGTCATGAACTCAAGGTTGTGAGTTCAAGCCCTGCATCAGGCTTTAAGCTCATAGTGGAGAGCCTGCTTCAGATCCTCTGTCTCCCTCTTTCTTCCCCTACTCGGCTCACTTGCGGGTTCTCGCTCTCGCTCTCAAAAATAAACAAACATTAAATCTTAGTGAAAAGTAAAACATGATACTACTTTGCCCTTTTAATTTGTAAATTGATTTGTTAACCAGGTTGGTAACTTTTACTATGTTTATTGGCCATTTGTATTACTGCTTTTGTAAGCTGCAAATTAAATGTCTTTTGTCCATTCTTGATTTTGTAAGAACTAGTAATTCTTTCTTCCAGTTTGTAGTTTTTCTGGTAACATTTATGTGAGTTTTCCTTTACAGAAGGTATGCGTTTTTATGTCGTCAAATTATCAGCCTTTTTATTGTGGTGTTACTGTTAGTGATGTCATGCTTAGATCACTTCTGGAGGCACCTGAGTGGTTCAGTCAGTTGAGTGACCAACTCTTGATTTCAGGTCAGGTTTTGATCTTGTTTGTGAGATGGAGCCCTTGGGGTGGAGGGGTGCTCGGCTGACAGCACAGAGCCTGCTGAGATCTTCTCCTTTCTCTGCCTCTCCTTCTGCTCACTTCCTTTCTCTCAAAACAAAGAAATAAACTTAAAAAAAAAAAAAAAAGATCACCTTTGAAGTCTTATACTTTAGTGTTTTACTCTAATGGACCAATCTTCTATTTAACTTTCTGTTTTGCTGCATTCTAACACTAAGCTTTTGCAACCCTAAATGAGTGCAAATCACATTTGAATGTACATATGAATGATCTGGAATCTAATTAAAATTCATGTTCTGATTCAGTAGGTCTGTAGTGGGACCAGGAAGTCTGTCTTAACAAGCTGCCAGGTGAGGTCAATGCTGTTCTGGACCGCACTTTGAGTCCCTAGGTTTTAGACCTTCACCCCTCAATCCTCTGTACTCTCTACTTCCATTCTGTGATTGGCTCTTCCCTGAATTTGCTTCACTTCCTACCTACTGTGAACCCCAAGGGCAGTAATTTCAAGTATATCTAGCCCATTTTTCTGGAACAACAATCTTGCAATCTCCACCCCAGTATTGGCAGAGCCACTATTTCTCCAGTTTCCAGCCACAGTACCACTGAAGGAAGTCCTATAACTGCTACTTTCTTCTAAAACAAATGTGTCATTTCTAGAGTCACATCAGTGAACATTCTTTGCTTTGTCCCTGATAAGCTCCCTTTCTCATTATTATAGTAACTTTGCCTAAATGTAACCTTCTCAGCCTCATTCTACCTCTTTGAAACCGCTTAGTCAATGAACCACAGTGAAAGAAACTCTTTAAAGCCATCTAGAAGTCACATGCAGCATAATAATTTCTGCGTACTTAAAAAAATCCACTCAAGGGGTGCCTGGTGGCTCAGTCAGTTAAGCCGCTGACTCTTGGTTTTATCTCCAGCCGTGATCTAACAATTTCATGAGTTAGAGACTCATATCGGGCTCACGGTGCCGAGCCCACTTGGGATTCTCTCTCTCCCTCTCTCTCTCTCTCTCTGCCCCTCCCCTACTCATGCTCTCTCTGCCTCTCTCAAAAAGAAATAAACTTAAAAAAAATTTTAGTCCAATCAAAACCCCAACAATGTTTTATTAAGATTTTCCAACTCTTAGAAGTCTGGGGTTTTTTTTTTTTTTGGTTTTGTTGTTGTTTTGTTTGTGTGGTTTTTTTCTTTTTGAGAGAGAGGGGAGGAGAGAGATCATGCACTCAGGCACGTGCACGGGGTGGGGGGGACAGAGAGAGAGAATCCCAAGTAGGTTCCAGGCCCAGCAAGGAGTCAGAGGAGGTCCTTGGTCCCCCAACTGTGAAATCATCACCTAAGCGGAAATAAAAAGTCAGGGGTTTAACAAACTGAGCTCCCCAGATGCCCCTAAATTCTAAAGACTTAAGAATTAAACTAGATTACTTAATAAACACATCACACAGTTCTCACAATGTGCCTGCCAACTTCAGTTAGGTAGGTATAATTATTATTTCCATTTTACAGACCAGGAAACTAAGGCACAGTGAGTTAACACAACCTGTGAGCAAGTGATTGGGACCCAAATTGTGTGCCTGCTATAGTCTTAGGTTTTGTATGTCTCTGCTCTGATGCCTGGGAATCACAGGAGGCCTCATTGTTCCTAAGAGCTCAATTCTACAATAGTATCTCTATCTGCAACAAAAAAGAGGCAGGCAAATCAATAGTGGTTTTCAGCTCCTGACTGCATAGTTGATTCACTCAAGGCACATTTTAAAAAATATCCTTCCCAAGGCCTTACCAAGAGAAATTCTGTTCAGTTAGTCTTGAGTGGGGCATTACTATTTTTAACCTGTTAAAGAGGAACAGTTATTCCCAAATCAGTGGTTTTCAAGCTTTTTGTATTCGCTGGACCCTTGACACAAATCTCCAATTACTCTGCAAGGTAATGTGTGACAGGTGTGTGAGGTCTTTGCCCAAACCACGAACTGCCTCTCGGGCTTCGGTGAAATCTTTGTTATTCCTAGTGCAAATGTAGACCACCCCATTCTTCCAGAAAGAAACATTTTAGGAAGAGGGAACTGAAATTGGCCTAGGGAGTACTGGTGGAGGGAGTGTTGGATTTACAAATAGTGGCTCTGCTTTCTTCCACGTGACTTCCAGTTTTAAATTTAACTTAGTCAATCTCATACACCAAATAATTTGTCGGAAATGTTCCTGTACTTTACACTTGGCAAGTTTAAAACTTCTACACACCTCTTAAATCCCATGGGTCCTCAGAGCTTGGCTGGGGATCCTGACACGGCTGGGAGCGCGGCCCCCTAGGGCTCAAGCCGTAGAGACGCTAAGAGCCACGTGGAGCTCCAGGTGGGCGGGCCCAGCTCTTAGCTGTAAACTCCCAACAGCTTGCGACACCCAAACGCCCGCGTGCCCCTCGCAGGAGCCGTGGCCCAGGAGAGGCCACACTTCCAATCCTGGGCGCTGGTAAAGCCCGGGACCGAGACAGGTGACTTGGCACCCCCGCCCCCTCGCCCCGCTCTCTGCTGCCCACCCCCACATGCCGACGCGGCCCCTGAACACCGCAGGGCGCCGGCTCCAGTTTGCCCAGGTGCGAAGGGCGCTGAACCCCCACCCCGGTCCGGCTCTCGGCCCCGCCCAGGAGGGACTCGCGCGGCTCCTGAGTGGGCCGGCGGGACGTCAGTCAGGCTCCGGGGGGCGGGGCCTGAGTTGCGCCCGTCTCCCAGCCGGCTATAATGTCTGGCCCCGGCTGGCTGCCGGCGTGGAGGTGTGCGCCTGGGCAGGGGTGAGGCTCAGGGCGTGCGGAGCCCAGAGCAGCTGCCGCAGCTGCCGTGGCGACTCCCGGTGGAGAGGGAGAGGTGGAGAGGGAGAGGAGGAGAAGGAAGGGCGGCAGCGGGATGGAGGGCACTCGGGGCTGCGGGTGCTCCGCTTGCACCAACTCCCGAAGGTGCTGCTTCCAACTTTTACCTCCTTGGAAGCAGGGAGCCGTAGTGTCTTGAGACTTGACATTGGAGTACGAGCCGAGCTAGTGTCGTCCTCAACCTCGCCCCCCCCCTTTTTTTTTTATATCTGTTCTCATCTTTGTTATTTTTATTCGTCTCTAGAAAATGGACTTCGCCCTCCTCTGGCTAGGGCTGCTGCTGCCTTTGGTAGCTGCGCTGGATTTCGGCTACCACCACCAGAAGGACATGGAAGAGTTTTTGAAGAACGTGGCCAAAAACTACAGTTCTATCACTCGTTTACACAGTATTGGGAAATCCGTGAAAGGTAGGGTCCATCTCGTGCACTTTCCCAAACCCTCAGTCCTCGCTTTCATTCATTAAGTATGCCTTGGCTTCCTGTCCCGTTTCCCTGAAGCTGCTCAGAGGAGCTCCGAGCGGGTAGACCAGTGCCGTGCGTGTTGGTTGTTTTCTGCTTTTATGTGTTGTGTTATTTTGTCAGGGCAGTAGTAGGAAGACCAGAATTTTACTAAACCTCTCTGCTGTCATTCAGTGTCATTGCCTCCTACGTGTTAATGGCGTTCTTTTTTCTATCTCGCAGACACTGGTTGCTTGGGATGTGTATTTTAGTTTTTCTTGGTAGATAAACTTCTGTCAAGAAAGTCTCCGTTTATCCATCGCGGCTTTCCCTTTTCGTTGGCTTCTTTAAATATGGTCTGGACTGTTCGTATTTTTTTCAAGTCTCTTTTAAGCTGAACTGGCTCTGTTGGAGAGATTTCTGTCATGTATAATTAGCCCTATGACTTAAAGTGATGCAAAACCATCAGTTCTGTAAGTTTCTTTTAATGTTAAAGAGTACAATTGGTAAGATTTGTGTCATATGTAATTAGCCCTATGGCTAATGCAAATAAGTGGCTCTGACATTGTTCAGAGGCTGTTTTAAAATTATCTATTTGAATATAACAATTGCTGGTTAATATACGTTAGCAATGATTGGGACTAGCATTTTCATGTTTATCATTTAATTTAGAAACTATATATTAAATATAAATATAACTATATAACTACATAGTAAGCCTCATTTTTATAGACAGAAAATTTAAATCAGAGACATAATAAGTATTTTGCTCAAGATCACCAGGTGGTAGATTTTATAACCAGGATTGGCATTCAAATCATTCTACTTAAAGGCTTAGATATTTTGGGGAGAAAGCAAATACTTTTTAACAAACATTGTTATTTCTTTTTTTTTCTTTTTTAAAAATTTTTTTATTTATTTTTAAGAGACAGAGAGAGACAGTGTGAGCAGGGAGGGTCAGAGAGGGAGACACAGAATCCGAAGCAGGCTCCAGGCTCCGAGCTAGCTGTCAGCACAGAGCCCGATGCGGGGCTTGAACCCACGAACTGTGAGATCATGACCTGAGCCAAAGTCAGATGCTTAACCGACTGAGCCACTCAGGTGCCCCAAACATTGTTATTTCTTAATATTTTTATATTGGTACCCCTAAAGAGATTACCTAAAATTTAATGCTTAAATCAAAAGTTTTGTCAAGTTTATGCAATTTGGATCTCCACTCTTTATAAGGTATGTTGAAACTCTACAGATTTTAGCTCTGAGCTTTTGAGCCAAGGAGTGTCTTTTAATTACCATATTCTCAATCATTTAAAAAAATTAAAGTCTTGGTTTTTACGTTAAAGAAGGACAAATTTACTTACATGCAATGCAAAAGAAAAAGCATGGGTCATGTGCGTAAGGGTACCTTTGTTTTTAAACAACATAGCCAATGAGTTGGTGTCAGAATTACTCTATATTGCTCTATAATCCCAAATTACAGAGGTTGGATGTGTGAGAAATCGTATCTTGAATCAGCATATGTATTCAGGCTTTTGAAATCCTTTTCCCCTAGGGCTAGAGAAGAGCAGTTTTAAAAGATCTAAGAATACTCATTATATTAATAAAGCAAATAGGGGACTTAACTATCTTGAGTTATTGTTCAGTCATCATTTAAACCCCAAGGTGATGAGAGTGTTAATTTTAAGTACTAAGTGATTTGGCAGGTTTTTATGTTTTCCAGCACAAAGTGCTTTGAAGGAAAATTGGGGAAACATAACGTGAACCAGCTATTCTGATCCATTGCAAGATGGCATCAGACCACAGTAACAGTGAAAGCCAGCAGGCTTGATTTTTCCTTTGTATGCACCCTTGTGGCGAAAAGACTGGGAAATTATCATGTAGAACTAAAATCAGACACTAGTGGTCAAATGTGTTGACTATATTGTTGTGAATAATTAGATTAGGAAAAAGATTCCAAGCGATGGGTTAAAACTCTATACTGTATCACTGCCCGTTATCATGAGCATGGAAGACCAGTGCTCATTTCTTGGTACTCTCTTCGCCAGACTCAGCCTTTTTCCCAGCTGTCTGCCCTCTGGTGTTGGATAAGCTTTGCTTAGCAAACGGCATTTACCATATGTGTTATTTACTTATTTATTAACATGCACAGCCTACCTAGAAGAGAAAGTAGTATTCCTACCTGGTCAAACACAGTTTCAGTGTTTGTAAATACACATCATGTATGTTTTTGTTGTTTTTGTAATCATGGATTCTCTTCTGCTTTTTTCCTCAATTCACATCCTCTCAGTACATATTTCTATGCATTGACAAGGTCTGCGGATGTAAATTGGTTGTTCTGTAGTATTTCATTCTCTTGGTTATGTGAGTTTTCCTAGTCCTTCACCTCTTTGGAGCTTCTGTATAGTTTTCGATGATGAATTATAAAAAATGATGCTTTAAAAGGATTGATTAATGTCATGATGATGACTTTCCATTATAGTTGGTGATTTTTTTTTTCAGTTTTTTATTTTGAAATGTTTGAAACCCACACAAAAGTCGAGCACACCTATGCACTTTACCCACATTCAGCCTTAGTAGACTGACCATATTTCAGCTGAGCCTTTGGAGGAAACCCCATTACCTAATGACCTAAGTAAAATCTTAGGTGAAACAAGAGAAGCAACTCAAAAAACTGACAACTCAGTTGAGAAAAATTAGAAAAGGTACAATATTCATTGGTGTATTCATTCATTCCTCCATTTAGTTAAGTCAACACACCACCACCAGCCCTTTATTTTCTCCCTCCTAACCCCCTTTGTCTAATATGCTGCTGGCACATAATTCAGTAATTTACGTGTTTATTTAGTGAATTGAATGTTTGCTGAGTGAAAGTCTGTGAAGCCAGCAAAGCTGTGTGCCATTCATTGCCTGCCACAAGTAGCCCCCTTTAAAGGACAAATGTATTTATTGTGGATTTCCCCAGTGAGCCTTTCCACACACCCCAAAATTAGTTCTAGATTTTTTTTTGTTACTTTTCTTCCTTTCTTCCATCCTTCCTTCCTTCCTTCCCTCCTTCCTTCCTTCTCTCTTCTCTTCCTGGCTTTTTAAGTTTCTATTTTAATTTCAGTTAACATACAGTGTCATATTAGTTTCAGGGTGTACAATATAGTCCTTCAACAATTCCATACATCACCTGATGCTCATCAGAAGTGTACTTCTTAATTCCCATCACCCCATTTCACCTATCCTGTACCACCCCCCACTCTGGTAACCATCAGTTTGTTTTCTACAATTAAGAGTTTGTTTCTTGGTTTGTGACCCTTTTTTTTTTCTTTTGCTCTTTTTGTTTTGTTTCTTAAATTTTCTATGAGTGAAATCATAGGGTATTTGTCTTTCTCTGGCTGACATAGTTTGCTTAACATTTATTCTGTAGTTCCATCCACATCATTGCAAATGGCACGATTTCATTTTTTATGACCAAATAATATCCTTTATATATATATATATATATATATATATATATATATATATATATATATATATATATACCACGTTTTCTTTATTCATTCTTCTATCAGTGGACACTTGGGTTGCTTCCATATCTTGGCTCTCGTAAATAATGCTGCTATAAACATAGGGGTATGGGTATCCCTTTGAATTGGTGTTTTTGTATTCCTTGGGTAGATACCCAGTAATGCAATTACTAGATGGTAGAGTAGTTTTTAACTTTTTGAGGTTACTCCATACTGTTTTATAGAGTGGCTGCACCAGTCTGCATTCCCAGCAGTGCATGAGTATTCCTTTTTCTAGTTTGAGGACCATTTAAAATGAGATTTTCTACCATCTCTTTAAGAATCTTAACCTCCTGCTAAGTCTAACCTTTACGTTATTTGAATAAAGAAGTTTGCAAAGGCCAAGGAGTAGATTATAAAGGTCTGTTATTCAGTGCTTTCCACGCATTATGTATTTAATACATTATTTCAGTCTCCCCAATTCTGAGCAGGTATTGTTATCCTTGTTTACGAACAGGTCGAGTGAAGCACAGGATGTTAGTTGCTGAAGATCACACAAACAGTAGGTGTTAGAGGATTCCAATGCAGAGCCCTGCATCTCCCTGGCCGAACTCTTTGCTCGTTATTTTTTTATTTTTTTTAGTTTTTTAAATGTTTTTTATTTATTTTTGAGAGACAGTGAGAGATAGTGCGAGCAGGGGAGGGTCAGAGAGAGAGGGAGATACAGAATCTGAAGCAGGCCCCAGGGTCTGAGCTAGCTGTCAGCACAGAGCCCGACGCAGGGCTTGAACCCACCCACGAACGAGAACGATGAGATCATGACCTGAGCCGAAGCCGGAAGCTTAACCGACTGAGCCACGCAGGTGCCCCTCTCTTTGCTCTTTAAAGAAGCAGTTTGACACAGCTGTAGGTGGTGAAAGGGAGACCGAGGTTGTTGGTGGAGGGTTTCAGAGCCACAATCTGGGCACATTGATGAGCATAGCCTGTGCCAAGGACCTGTAGCTCTGTTGTCCGGTACGGTGGTTGCTAGTCACCTGGCCGGTGAGGAGTTGGAGTGTGACTGGACAGAACTGAGGTGTGCTAAACGTGATTCTGCAAACCTCATACAAAAAAGTGAATACTTCATTAAAAATGATCACATGTTGAAATGATAATTTAGAACTGTAGGTTTAAAATATTTAGAAATTTCACCTGTTTCTTTTTACTTTGTTAATGCAGTTATGGTTACTAGGACATTTTGTTTTAAATTCTGTGACTTGCATTATACGTTGGTTGGGCTGTACTGACCTAGAAAGAAATTTGTTACTTTTTTTTCTGAGTACAAAAGGAATTCAAGTTCGTTTAGAATAGTTGGAAGATACAGCAAAGCACCAAGAAGAAAATTAAAATTTCACCACACAAAGGAAACATTTGGTAGATGAAAAAAATCACTGTGTACTGCTCTGTGCCTTTCCTCTGCACACTTACGCCAATTATCTTGTTTGTCCTTGCAAACATGTTATTTCTAAAACTTGGTGCTAATGCCTGCTTTGTGTCCTATCAGTGGAAATTCTAGTGTTTATTTAACATCTACCCTACTGGTGGTCATTAAGTTTGTTTCTAAACTCCTCATGTTATAAACAATGCCATAGTAGACCTCCTAGCTAAGACAGCAAAGGTGGTCAGAGCACCGACTTTGGAACCACAGTGCCCAAGTGCAAATTCTAGATCCTCGACTCTGTAGCAATGTGGCCTGGAGTTGTTGGGCCTGGCACATGGAAACTGCTGCATAAAAGCCGCTGTTTGGGATACATTAGTTGCTCTTAGGGATACTTTTCCCCAAAGGAAATTACCAGGTCTTAAGCAGTTTTATGTGTTTGATTCATGTAACCAAATCGCTTTCCCAAAAAAATTATATTGATTTTTATAATCTTAGAAAAATGTATGCTAAGAAAAAAAAAACCACTTCTCTAAATCTTATATTAGTCATAAATCAGTACTGGCATTAGCGGTTTGAAAGATCATTGTGTTTGTCAAAGAGTACGAACTTTTGGTTCTACAAGACGAATCTGTCATAGAGATCTACTTTACTGCACTGTGCCCGCAGTTAACAATACTGGATTGTATACTTAAAAGTTTGTCAAGAGGGTAGATCTTGTGTTCTTATATCATAATAATAAAGATTACTAAAGTGTGTATTTTTCATTGTTTAATGTATAAAGGAGAATGTATTTCTCATGCTCTTTCCCCGACAACACTCACCTTCACCTATTCATTCAACAGATACTAATTGAATGATCTGTCAGGAGTCTTCATGCCGTTTCAGGTGCTCTGAAACCTCCCTAGAATCGGTGTAGACTCCTGCCTCGTGAGGCACGTACTGTGTTCTCACACACAGATCTCTCATTGTCTGCTGCCCTTGATTGGTAGACCTTAACTGGCGATTTGCCCTCAGAAAAGAACATTGTGTATAAAATTTTGCTACAACATGTGATTTTTCTGTCACACTGTTCATTTCTCGAGTGTGATCATAAAGCCAGTTGCTTGGGATGCTGTATAAAGTGTTCATTACAATGTAAATATTGACATATTGAAGACCAAATATCAAGAAGACCATTACACTCTGGGAATTTCAGCTGTAATACATGTTTGTGATTTCAAGTTATAATGGTTTGGAAAATCTTTCTTCTTGAAGGGTTTAAAACGCAAAATCCTTTTCTGAAACATCTTACAGATACAGCCTTGTTTATAACCAAGTTATCTTTTTTTTTTTTACAATAAGGAAATGATTTAGATTTACCTCTACATCTAAAGTCTATTTTAAAAGAGGAAATTGAGCCAGAATATCCAAAAAGTAACATAGAATTTTACTCTGCTTCTTCTATCTAGTAATCATTTTTATTCCAAATCTCAAATATATCTAAACAGCAATACTCTGTGGACAGTGTCATTTGAAACTTTTTAAAAATAATGACAGCCAACTTCAAGTGACTTTTGCTCTTTACCTGGTACTTCACATATTATTTTCACCTGGTTATTCTAACAGGTGGTATGAAATACCATTTGTCTTCCAGTTTACATATGAAGAATTGAGATTAAATGAATTGTACATAGTAAATGACAGAGGAACCAAATTATTAATAAATGGCGGGAGCCAAAGTCTGTCCTGTGCCAAATACTGAACTCTCTTTACTGTGAAATTTTTCCAGTTTCTTTTTTCACTGTTCTTATTCTTTACCCTTTCGCCCTGTATCTATTGCCTCCTGAATCCCGCCTCTGATGCCTGATTCTGAAGAAGTTGACAAACATCCTCTATCACCCAAGAAAAGTCCTGTATTAAATGTTTTTTTAGGTGCTAAGTGATCTTTTGTGGAATTCCTTGACCCCTTTTTGGTACTCAGTTTCATCTAAAGCAGTTTGGATTCCACCTTTTGATGTAAAGATATATGTGTATTTTTCTATATGCCAGAACTCTTTGAGTAACAAGCAAGAGGAGCGATCTGAGAGTCTGGTTGGCACTTACACGGGGCATCTACCCACCAAAATGCCATCTCTTTAGGGAACAGTGGTTCTCATTAAGAGCAGTACCGCCCCCTAGGGGGAATTTTGGGAATGTAAAAGGGGAGGTTTAGGCCATAACTTACAAGTCTGGAGGGAGAACCCTCCTGATGCATTCTGATCCAGTCAGCAAGGCACAGAATAGTTATGCATAGTAAAAACTTGTAGCCCACGTTTCTAATGCCCTCTCGGTGAAAGACCAGTTTACAGTGATCTGAACCTAACATCAAACTCTGTGTTATGTCCAAATAAAAATAATTTCCCCACAGTTTTAATATATGCTCAACTTTCCAAGAATGTAACTGTACATAAATTGTGGGGAAATTCTGTTTTGCTTAGCTCTGAACTTGATTTGACATTCATGAAATCCTGACACCGGTGACCACACAACTAAGTCAGTCTGCATTTGTAATAGATCCATTCACAATGACCTTCAAGCTTAGATGTAAGCATCTGACTTTCTCATTATGTCCTCCAGTGGATCGTGCCTAAGTTGTCACCTAGTGATATCATGTTTTATCATTATGTTTTCCTTTTATTTCTCTTATATAATTTGAATGTTATATTCATCTTTTTGAAATTAAATATGTTTTCTGTAGATACTATGCCAGCAGAGTAAAGGAAGAGTTGTAAAATATTGGACATGAAAAAAGAGGCATAAACTGATAGGGTTAAGAACTATTGATATAAAATCACAAACATAGATTCAAGTTCATGTAGTCAGTATCCAAAAGGTGTTTGGTGTGTTTGGTCTGTTCTTTATATCACTATATAGGTTATTGAATTTATTTTTTAAATCTTTACTTTTTTATTTTTCTTAATGTTTATTATCTTGAGAGCGAGAGGGAGAGACAGCATGTGAGCAGGAGAGGGACAGAGAGAGAGGGTGACATAGAATCCAAAGCAGGCTCCAGGCTCTGAGCTGTCAGCACAGGGCCCAATGCGGGGCTCGAACCCATGAGCCATGAGATCATGACCTCAGCCGAAGTCAGCCTCTTAACCGACTGAGTCACCCAGGAGCCCCCAAAGTCAGATTCTTAACTGACCGAGCCACTCAGGCTCCCCAAACTTGAATTTAATTTAGGGGGAAAAATACTTCAAATACCAACATGCATTTGGGTTAGGGGCAGGAGATTAAATCATAACTTCTATTTAATAATTTAAGGCAATTGCTATTCTTTCCTACCCCTTAGTGATTCAGTGTAATATAGTAGTTTGCTGAGAAGTTAGTAAATCCTAATTTGAGTTTGATTTAAAGGAGACAGACATGTGCTCGCTTCGGCAGCACATATACTAAAGGAGACAGACATGAGTTTGACTCTCAAAATATTTCTCATCTCTGTTCTGTGAGGATTGCTGCATGTCAGGTGTTTTAATGTAAGTACACAGGTCTGTGACCCTTGGCATTATAGCTTCAGCAAGCCCAGCAGGAGGGCTTCACCTCCACTGCATCAGAAAAAGGCTGTCGCTTCAAACAAATTGCCTTCAAACTGGCTCCACAGACTTATGAACTTCCCCAGAGCTGAAGACAACAGCCTTCGTGGTGGGGTATAAAGGCATCCCAGTTGTACTTACATGTTGGGAGGGTTTATCCTATCACAGAGCACCTGGAAGAAACCAGTGAAGCAACCATTCTGTTTCAGGGAACAACTCTCCGTTCGTTGTTTTCTCAGGTTAATTTTTCTGATAGGAATCTCTGAGGAAACTAGAACCATACTTGAGCAAAACTGAACTCACATGAATGGAAAGTTATCCAAACACATGCCTAAGATCCTTTTCTGACAAAGTACACAAGTAGATTGTGAATATGGTCGGGTGAAATTTAGAGTGGGAACGGATGTTCAAGGCCTTTTGGTCACTCATTCAGTTAATCACAGCTTGGATCAAAATGTTACCTCCTCCTGGAAGCCTTTCCCCAGTCCCCCGGGTGGAGTCAGCATCCCCCTGCACTCCTCTTCCCGAGCATCTTCTGTGACTCTGTGCACATCCTTCTGGGGGCAGGGATCGGGCTGCGTTCATCTCTGTATCGTAGGTTCCAAGTATGTGCTTATTAATGGGCAAGCACTCTGAAGGTCAAAACTGAAGAGTTTTTCCACGCATAGTAAATGAAGAATGAATGTAAATATACCTTCTACAGGATAGTAATGTTTTACAGTATAAGTATATAGGATATATGTTTTTGTATATACTTTTATACAGTTACATTTGCAATATATAACTAGGAATGTAACTTTATATCCTTATATATATTGTATGTAGTAAACACTTCAGTCTGTCAAGTATTTAGTGATATTTTTATGGTATTCAATAGAGTTTCTAAGAGTAATAGAAAAAAATAAAATGCGTTCCCTAATTGAGTAGCCTTTATCTGAAATTCAACTCCATGTCCATCTAGTATTCTTAAGGTGTCAATAAAATTAAAGAGTAAGGGGGTAATGGTTGAATTGCTGCCATCTTATAGTAAATAATATAAGTTGGAGAGGTAGATGCCACAGCTCAAGATAAGTCACTGGGATGTAGGATGTGGCAGCAGGGATGTGAGTGTCTTTCCGGCAGTGAAAGGCATAACTGAATTATTCTGACAAGCCTAGAGTGGTTCTGTATCCCCAGCCCTTGGGCTCCTCAAATCCTAACCAAACATACAGTAAGAGAAAAGAGAGTAAATACAGGAGATATGCATGCCTCTCTAGTAAGAAGAGGTTAAGTAAATATCTTTTGTTTTATTTGAGAAGTGCAAGAATAATTCAAGTGGCTATTTAGAGAATTTTAAAAGAGAGGAAGAGAATTCTGTGATAAAATCGGCCCCCCATTCCACCCAGTTCAGAGAGTTGAAACCTCTCGATTCAAAGAGTCTCTTCCATCCATACTCAGTTATGTTGTACAGATTTAAGATGAAGGCATCGACTTGTTTAATTATTTTTGCTTCAGGTGGTTCAGAAAGGCATAGGTTTTGGAAATTCATAGGTAGATAGACAGTTGAAGAACCTTAACTTAAAATTTTAGATCCTACTAAATATTCATGCCCTTGCTTGTTGTTGGTAACTCGGTCAGGCCCATCTGTTAAAATTCTCTTAAATGCAGGGGGTGGTAGTCACTCTTGTTGAGAGCAGAGGCCTGGAGATGTGTGGAGCGCACGGATCATTTTAACATGCAACAATTCAACAGTCTCCCCGCTACTTTTTAAAAAAATTTTTTTAATGTTTATTTTGAGAGCACAAGCAGGGGAAGGGCAGGGAGAAGGGGAGACAGAATCCCCAACAGGCTCTGCATCATCAGCACATAGTCTGACTCAGGGCTCAAACTCATGAACTGCAAGATCATGACCTGAGCCGAGGTCAAGAGTTGGATGCTTAACCAACTGAGCAACCCAGGTGCCTCTCATCATTACTTTTTAATCTGACAGATTTATGTACACCGTGATAATAGCAGATGTACTTGGAGTTAAATTTCAGATAAAGGCTACTCAATTGGGGAACATATATATTTTTTTCCATTACTTTTAGGAACCCAGATGAATAATGGTACTGTCCTAGAGATAACCTAGAGGTAAGCCTAGCAGGTTTATCATTTGTTACTGGTTAAGTCCCCTTTCTATTTTTGAAGGAACAAAAAGATAAATTGGGATATACCACATTCTGACTTTAACAAAGTTTAGTTGGGGCGGTCATTTTTTTTAATGTTTAAGAACATGTACTTTTAAATGCACAAAATGTGTTTACAGGATCTGCATTGTACACTAGTTCCAAGTGTAGAAGTAGGCAGCGGTTGCACAGACCTTGACGTGGACAGGATTGTTGCCGAATTTCTAGGAATAGGAGCAAGAGAGCGGGGCTGGAGCATAGTGAGCAAAGGGAGAGTCCTACTGGATGAAGTTGCAGAGGTGTGCAGGGGCCAGACCATAGAGTATTTTGCAAACCAATTCAAACATGGAGAGTTTGATTCTGTTCTGACAATAATGGGGAATCACAGAAGGGTTTTAAGCACAGTAATATAAACTGAGGTAGGTTTTTAAAAAAATAACTTTGCTGAATAGAGAATTAGAGTCAAGTATAGAAGCAGAAAGAATAATCCAATTATAATCAGGCAAATGGTGATGGTGATGATTGTAATTAAGATGCAGTGTTAGCAATGAAAAGAAGTGGAGGGATTAGAGATTTGTTTCAGAAGTAAAATGAACAGAGGCACCTGGGTGGCTCAGTCAGCTGAGCATCTGACTCTTGATTTCGGCTCAGGCCATGATCTCACAGTTGTGGGATTGTGCTCCTTGTCCGGCTCTGAGCCAGGCATGGAGCCTGTTTGGAATTCCCTCTGTCTCTCTCCCTCCTTCCTCCAGCTCACAAGCTTTCTCTCCTCAAGTAAATAAACACTTAAAAAAAAAATTCCTAATGGATTGGAAGGAAAAGGGGGAGATCAGAAGGAAAACAATCCAGGATGACCTTTAGCTTTTATGCTTGGCCAACTGAGTCTATGAGGTATTACTGACTGAGATGGGGACAACTAGAAAAAGACCAGTTTGGGCTGAAATCAAGAACTCTGATTTAGACAACTTTTTAGAAGTTTGAAGTCCTTAGTAGACATCCAGTGGGGCTATCTAGTAGACAGTTGGGGAAAGGTGTGGAGTTTGGGGAAGAGGTTTGGCTAGAGAAATATACTTGAAAGTCAGCAACATACATGATATTGAAACCCATTGTAACTGAATATAATAGTCTAACAAACAAGTGAAGATAGAGGTAGGCCAGAATAGAGCTATAGGACACTATGGCATTTAGAGTCTGCTGAAGATAGAAGCCAGGAAAGGAGATGAAAAGAAAATCAGCAATAAAGTAGGAGGAAAATGAAGAGTTATATCACAGACCTCAAGGAAGGGCTGCAGCTCAAGAAGGAAGCTGTCCGGGCTCCCCTGACTACCCAGTAATGAATTGCTAGAAGGACTCACAACTCAACATAAAATCCTCCTCCTAGCTAAGGCTTATTCAGCAGAGGATATGCAGTATAGGAATAGCACTGTGATCTACGTAGTCTTATGATCTACATAGACTAAGAGTTGAAAGGTCAACACAGGCTTCCTTGCTCTCTCTCTGTGAGACTCCCACAGACACCTGTTCTCCAGCTGTGAACTGTACCTCCACCCAGGGAAGCCCACTCAAGTCTTGGCGGTCCAGAGTCTTCAAGGGAGCTGATTGCATAAACTCGGTGACCATCCAGAGTATAGCTTCCCACAGGGTACCAGGTGTACGTCATGAATCTTCATGTTTACTTGAAACAATGCTTTTGCCTTAGTACGTCCTGACCCACTGACTCGGGTCAGTGGGTCAAAATAACATCATTAATTAGTGAACATCTCAGGAATATTATGCTCAGAGTTTGGTAAAGGGGATTTCAAGGGATAAGCAAGAAGTGAGTAAAACAGATTGGCCGTTTTAGCTCTTTCTTTTAACTCTTTCCTTGCTGAGGTCATGGTTAACCAACCATGTTGAATATTGCTGTAACTGAAAACTGAGAGCCGTAAAGGAAAGTGATCTGTCCCAAAGTACAGTTAAATTCTTTTTCTCGAAATATATTCAGAGGATATTTATTGAATGCCTAATAGTTTGTGGCATGTGCTAGCATAGGAATTTAGAGATAAAGAAGTTAGACATGGTCCCTTCCCTGATGGGATTGACAGCCTGAGGAGTGAGTAGGAGAGAAGAGACCTCCAGTAAACTACAAGTGTGATTGGTCCCTTGGGAGCAATGGCAAGGAGACTTGCTGTGGCAGACACATGCAGGATGGAGAGAAGTCAGCCGGGTGAACCGGGAAGGCAGGGAAGAGGGAGCCAGAGAGGAGGCTAGGGGGCGGGTCGTGGAGGACTTTGTATACATTGTTGAAGGCTTTTTGCTTCATCCGGAAGGAGCCCTCATCAGCCTAGGGATCCATGCCTGGTAGGAAAATGATGACTTTGTTTTCTTGATTGGAAAATTTCTGACAAATTTATATTTTGTATTACAATAAAGATTCGTTTTTTTTTTTAAGATAAGAGTTCTTATTTTTAAACTTTTTTTAATGTTTATTTTTGGTAGACAGAGAGAACACAAGCAGGAGAGAAGAGAGAGACAGAGACACAAAATCTGAAGCAGGCTTCAGGCTCTGAGCTGTCAGTGTAGAGCCCGAGGTGGGGCTTGAATGCACAGACTGTGAGATCATGATCTGAGCTAAAGTTGGATGTTTAACCGACTGAGCCACCCAGGTGCCCCAAGAGTTCTTATTTTTAAAAAAAAAATTTTTTTTTGAGAGAGAGTGTGCATGCACACATGCATGTGAGTAGGGGTATGGGCAGAGAGGAAGGGAGACAAGGCATCCAAAGCAGGCTCCGTGTTGACAGCAGTGAGCCTGATGCGGAGCTCAAACTCATGAACGCAACCTAAGCCAAAGTCAGACACTCAACCAACTGAGCCACCCAAAGCACCCCGTTAAAGTTCCCTTTAAGAAATAAGGTAGACTAAGGGAGACTCATGCTTGGCATGTAGGAAATAAACCATCTCTAAAGAAAAAAAAAAAAGAAAGAAGGTAGAACAGCTATTCTAGGGAGGGGGGGAGTGAGAAAATACTAACACACCATGCTGAGTAAATCAGAACATCAACAAAATGCAATATTAAATCTGTTAAGAATAACGTTCCCAAAAGCTGTGTGAAAGGTTCTGATTTAAATACCACAACTGGACTGAATTGTTCATTTAAATCTTAAAGATTTTTACTAATGGAATTTATTAGGAACATTTCAATAGTTGTGACACATACTATCTTTTTATATATATATATATATATATATATATATATATATATATATATATCCAGCGAACACAGATACACGGAAGAAAATGATTTGTTTAATGAGCAATTTTGAAGACAAATTCTGTGTACGCTATACTTATACAGAAACTGATAAATACTAAATCTAGAATTCAGAGAGAAATGCCAGAGTATGTAGGAACAGATACCTTTCTTCTAGCCATATTGAGATTTGATGGGCATCTAACATTGTGTAAGTTTAAAATGTAGAACATGAGGGTTTGATACACACACATGGTAAAATGATTGCCATGATAAGATTAGGTAACACATCTTTCACCTCCCATTACAACTATTTTGTTGTGGTCGTGGTCGTGAGAACATTTAATGTCTACTCTTGGCAGCTCTGAAGCTTATAATACAGTTTTGATGACTGTACTCCCGGGCTATCCATTAGATCCTCAGAACTTATTTATCTTAGAACTGGAAGTTTGTACCCTTTGATCAACATGTCCCCATCTCCCCCATTCCCTGGCAAGCACCAATCCACTCTATTTCTATGAGTTTGGCTTTTTTATGTTCCACAGAATACTTATCTTTCTATGTCGGACTTTTTTTACTTAATGTAATGACTTCAGGTTTCATCCATGTTGTCTCAAATGGCAAGATTTCCTTCTTTTTGTGGTTGAATAATATTCCATTATATGTAATAGACAATTTAACTTATATTCTATCTGATAGACAATATATATAATAAAGTATATATATTATATATATGTTTCACTTATCCATTCATCTGTCTGTGGACACGGGTTATTTCCATGTCTTGTGAGTAATGCTGCAGTAAACATGGGGGTGCAGATATCTCTTAGAGACCATGATTTCATTTCCCTTGGAGATATATCCAGACGTGGGATTGCTGGGTCATATAATAGTTCTAGTTGTTTTGGTTTTTTTTTTTTTTAATGTTTGTTTATTTTTGAGAGAGCATAAGCAGGGGGAGGACAGAGAGAGACAGAGAGAGAGAGAGAGATGAAGAATTCAGAGCTCCAGGCTCCGAGCTGTCTGTGCAGAACCTGACACAGGTCTCAAACCCATGAACCGTGAGATCATGGCTTGAGCTGTAGTTGGATGCTAAATTGATTTAACCGACGCTTATCAGGCTCCCCAGTAGTTCCGGTTTTAATTTGTTTGAGGAACTGCCACACTGTTTTCCATAACAGCTGTCCCATTTTATATTCCCATCAATAGTACACAGATACTTTCTACTTAAAAATAATGTTGGGATAGTATATTGTTCTTATGAAAGACCGCCATTTGTATTTCTAGGTAGTAGCAGCAGCAGCACTGAGAGGGAACCTAATCACGGTGTACTTTTCTAGGGAAGCTATCGAGCAGGAGCAATGAGGATGGGAAATGAAAGAAACACAAGTGCCACTTTACTGGGCACATTATGTACCAGACGCTGTGCTGGGCCCTTTACATGTTTTCCTCGTTCAAGCTTTGTAAAAACTGAGTTCTTTACATTCCCATTTCAGAGCTGAGAACAAATGGATTTCAAAGATGAAGCAATTGATAACCCAGACTTCTACCTCAGTAACTGATAGATGTAGGTCTTTAACTCAAATTTGTGTCTTAGTGATTCATTTATGCATTTTATTCAAATATTTATGGAGCTCCTGTTGTCTACCAGAACATGTGTGGGAGGATTCAAAGAACCAGAAGACTTGGACCTTGGGCCTCACACCCAGTCACCCCCTGGGGAAAGCACTGTAACAGGGCTATGGACATTCAAAGGCCTACCCTCCAGGGTGCTTGGTAAAGTCTAGAAAGGCTTATCAGGGAAGCCTGATACTTGAACAAAGCTTTGAATGTTATCAGGCAGACAGGTGAGAGCATAAGAATTCTGGGTAAAGTGAATGCAAACACAGACCACAGTTAGGGGGCCTGGGGAGTTTGCCACCAGAAGCAGGTAGAGCACCGCAGGCTGAGGACACCCTTGTGCCTTGTATGTGTGATCCAGGATTAAGATCTGGTGATTTCTCCTGTCTTAGCATCTAGAGTATCTTAGCTTGTGCTCGGAAAATACAAAGTTTTAGAAGGATGTTGTCATTATGGGGCTTTTTTTTTTTTTGGAAACACATTGTTCAAAAAACAGTGATAAATAGGGAAAATATTTTGACTCCTGTAACTCTTAACTAGTACTGCAATATTTGTAGCCCCAAGGGAATTATGTTTCCATAGGACATTCTGTTCTCTGTCCTTGGAAAAATGTTTAAAAAGGAATAGGAGGGTATCTGAGGATTAGTAATGAAGTTCTACACTTGATTGAATACCTACTATATGCTAGCTCCTTACTAATTTTTTTTTTACTTAAGCATATTTTTCTTATTTTTTATTATAGTTTATTGTCAAGTTGGTTTCCATGTAACACCCAGTGCTCATCCCAACAAGTGCTCTCCTCCATGCCCATCACCCATTTTCCTCTCTCCCCCGCCCACGCCCCATCAACCTTCAGTTTGTTCTCAGTACTTAAAAGTCTCCTGTGGTTTGCCTCCCTCCCTCTCTTCTTTTTTTTCCCCCTTCCCCTCCCCTATGGTCCTCTGTTAAGTTTCTCCTGTTCCAGCTAGCTCCTATATGCATTATTTTAAATCTTAATATCCATCTGGGAAGTCAGTGGTGTTCCCTCTGTTTTACAGATGGGAAACTGAGGCCGTGAGAAAGATGACAAGCCCAAGACATTTTAGCAAGTACGTGGCAGGGCTGGGAATTCACACCCAGGTCTGTCAGAATTCAGAGCCCCGGTTCGGTTTTCAAGCGGTCTCTAGAGCTGGGGGCTCCTGTGGCAGGGACTTCAGTGGGTGAGAAGACAGCCTGGTGAGCTTCCCTGATCCAGAGAAGCTCAGTTTTAACGTTTTACATTGGCTGTTTTAAACTGGAATAAAGGTTGCATGACTAGCAGCAGGTAGTCCGTGACCATGGACGTGCCGTAAGCATGGCAACGTGCTAGGCTCTCTGGCAGGTGCCAAGGAGTATTGGTCCCTGCCCTGTGGAACGTAGATGTTTTGCAGAGGGTTCAGAGGCCTCTCAGACTGATCACGACAAGATTGTGTCTGTTAGAATATGTTGAATATACTCTGTATATCAATCCAAATGCGAGGAGGTTGTGTATGTAAGGGTGTCTTGGAGGATCACCAGTGTGTTTGTTTAAGCAGAAGATCTCACTCTTGACCCTCCCCATGCTGAAATCCTTGCTATGCTCTAGGAAGATACAGCTTCTCAAAATGCTTAAAAACGGTCAGCTCTACTTATTTGCTTGGGTGCAGAAGTTCCCCTCACAACTGAACTTGAGACCTGGCTGATGGATAAGGTAAAATGAGAGAGCAGGGGCCAGAATCTGGACATCGGGAACTGTGGGTTTTCCAGCGAGCACAGACTGAGACACCTTAGATGCGGAGGCTGCAGGACCTGTGGTGAGGACTGCACATAAGATGCCAAGCCACCTGATTGCAGGACAGGGTTCTGTCAGCGTCCTTACAAGAAATGGCCATCCAGCACACGAGCCTCCACTCCTCTTGTGCAGCCTGTGAATGAAACGGTCACGTCAGACAAGTCACCTTGTCACTGGGGTCCCATTTGCTGGAGGTGGAGAGAGAAGTGAATTATGGAAGGAAAACAGAATAACCTTTCACGTTGAGGAGATAAACAGAATCCAGACTCACACCAAAGCCTTCTCTCTCAGCTGGCCAAACTGTATGTCCTCTAAGAGACATCTTATGAGCTGGCATAAAGTTACAGTGTGGTCTAGTGAGAAATCCTTTGTTTTTGAGGTGGAAACGCTAGGGAACTAGAGTGAACTAATGATATAGAGTGCTACCCAGGCATCTGAGTTCCAAAACATCTTCAGCTCCTACACATGATGGTGTGATCCCTGAGGTCATAAATGACAAGTGAGAAGTTTACTAATGCTTCTTCTCCCATTCACTCTTTGGTGTAGCCACCTTTAAAACAAGTTCTCATCTGGCAGTCATTCTAAAAATAGATTTTTAAAGTAAGTGGTAGGTAGGGTGAAAATTGAGCACTTATTAATCTTTTTGTGTTTTTGAGAGAGAGCGTGTATGCACCCATGCAAGCAGGGGAGGGGCAGAGAGAAACCCAAGCAGGCTCTACACTGTCAGCACAGAGCCTGACATGGGGTGGGGGGCTCGATCTCACGGAACCATGAGATCATGACTTTAGGTGAAACCAAGAGCTGGCCGCTTAACCAGTTGAGCCACCCAGGTGCCCAAGCAAAGTAATCTTAGTTTTACAGTCTTGGAAAGAAGATCTTGATATCAGAAATTACAATTGGGGAGCTATCAGAATGGGGAGATCATAGTTATATCCACATCTGTAAATACACAGATATTTGAAAGTGATAATAAGAGTGTTTAATAGGGGTTAAGACTCTTACACTCTTTAGAGCAAGTTTCTTACCTCTGTGGGCCTGTTTCCTCTTTTGTAAAATGGAAGTAGTAGTGTTAGCCTTGTGGGTTAAATAAGTTGATAGACACGAAGTGCTCAGGACGTGACTGGCACTTAAGAAATGCTCTGGAAGCACACGTTGTTACTGCTGTGACAGAAAGTAGGATATTTGGCAACTCGGAAGCTTGGCACTGACACACGCTTTGGTATTTAAAGCAATTGAAGCTGCCATTCGCCGAGGGCATGGGCACAGGGAGAGGCCGTATTTAAGCTTTATCTCATTGAGTTTTTATAGCCCTCTATGAGGTAAATAGCAATTGACAGCTTTAGAGCCTGACCTGCCAGCGGTTGAATGACTTGCCGAGGGCCACGAAGCAAATAGGGGGCAGATTCCCATCAGAGCTCGTGGTCGGCAGAGCCTGGCTGCCCCCACACCTGCAGGTTTAGGCTGACCTCATTCCTGCCCGCACACCCGGTGACCTGCGCCCAGCAAGTTAGGGCATCCAAGCCAGACCCCCCATTTTACAGAAGAGGAACGTGAGGCCATTGGGTTGAGTGAATCGACAAAGGTGCCCCTCTGATTAGACTGTGAAGTCCAGATTCGGAAACCAGATCTAATATAAAGGCTGTGCCTCTTTAGGTAGGGCCCACTTGCTTATGATCTGTTTGGCAAAAAAGACTCAGGATAAGCTCTCAGATACCAGACAACAGATTCCATTGAGATTTAGCATATACATGCTCAGTACTGTGTAACAAATCATCCCTTGCTTTAAAATTTTTTTAAATTTTATTTATTTATATAAATTTATACATATTTATTTTAGAGTAAGAGAGAATGAGTCCAAGCTGGGGAGAGGGACAGAGAGAGAGAGAGAAAGAGAGAGAGAGAGAGAGAGAGAGAGAGAGAAATGAATCAATCTTAAGCAGGCTCCATGCTCAGCATGCAGCCGGATGCAAGGCTTAAATCCCATGACCCTTGGGATCGTGACCTGAGCCAAAATCAAGAGTCGGACACTCAATGGACTGAGCTTTGCTTTAATTGGCTTGTTATCTATATACTTGACAGTGTGAATGAACATAGGGATTATAAGGGATTTTTTTGTTTTTCACTTTTGTATTTGTTTTGAAAAATCCCTTAAGAGATATAAAATCATGTTTAACAATAATGTGGTAATCTTAGGAAAAGACTAACTCCTATGTTTATCACTGGTCCTCAGCAGATGAGGACTTTTCTATTCAATAACACATTGGTATGTGTAAGGATGTAGATTTGCAGCATTTTTTATAACAGTAAAAAATGAAAATGTTAGTCCTTAGCATCTAACTAATGCTATTAGATTGTATACATAAAGTAATGAAAAATTTTATGTTTTACCATAAGTTTTTAAAAAATGTAATTTACCCAAACCATCAAATTGCACACTTTATGTGGGTGAATTGTATCTCAATAAAGCTGTTCAAATATAAAACTATACATTTATCAATAGGAAACAGATTAAATTATGCTGTACCCAGTCATGAAATATTATACAAACTTTATAAAATGAGGTAGATTTATATTTTTGATAGGGAAGATGTCCAAAATATATTGTGAAGGAAAAAAATGTATGGCTAAACTTTTTTCTATGCATTTATATATATGCACATGTCTATAGTTCTAGGGGTATCACTACGTAAGTCTTGTTACACAACTTGCCTTTTTCACTTATGTTGGGTTTGGTACACACAGTATTATAGGTTTTGTCTGCTACCTGAACATAGAGCATTTCTGTGAAACCTTTCCTAAACCCAATGGAATAAAGCAAAGAAGCAAATGCTAGTGGTTTTATGGAACATTTTTTGAGTGTTCACAGACCCTAAAGAATAACTTCTCATAGGCTTTTCTGATACTTTAGGACACCTCTTACTAGCCAATGCACAAAATAATCAAGACAAGCACAGAGGCTCACAGACACAGTTCTGCGGTGGCTTGGGGCTGAGATGCTCTGTGCAGGTCCCGGGAAGGAGCCTGGCAGGGTCCCTCCCACGGCCGCCCGGCCAGCGCTGCCCCTGTAGCCAGCGGCTCCTCGCACAAATGCCGGATGTGATTTTCCTGCTGGACAAATGCTGGATGCTATTTTGCTTTCCCCTTTTTTCACAAAAGCAAAAATCCTACCTCAAATTTCTTTCAGTAAGTAGAAACAGGTACTAATGTGGGTCTTTCGCGAACGCAAAGTGGTGTAATGCATGCTTTCAAAAAGCAGGGGACATCGTACCTCACTGTCTTTAGCTGCTTCATACGATTCGCGGTTTGATTTTCCCAGAGTTCATACACTCATTTCCATATTGATGAGTATTTAGGGTATTTACAACTTTCAGATATCTCAAAGAGCGTTATGATTGATACCCTTGAATGAGCTCACGAACTCAATAATTTCTCCGTAGGCATTGCTAAGTCAAAGGCATGTGCATTTTTGTACTTGGTAGATACTGGCAAATTGCCCTGCAATAAGATATATTAAATACATTCCAACACCACATGAATATGTACTTTTCCCAAATCCTAACCAACACTTTAAATTTTTTCCAATCCAATCAGTTAAAAAAAAATCTCCATTTAAAATTGCATTTTCATAATTGAAAATCAGAATGAGCGTGCTTTCACAGTTATTTAACATTACATAAACGCTGAGTTTTTGCAGTAGACTCTGAAGACAGCAGTGAACAACCATGAACTTCGGGCCCCCTGGAATTTACGTTCAAAGTTTATTGGACATTTATATTTCCTCGTGCCCTTTGCCCCTTTTTCTACTTACATGTAGGCCTTAGATATTCTGGACCTTCTTTGTGATATATGTGGCAAATATTTTTACCCACTCTGTGGCTTTTTTTATTGTTTCAGATATATACAATATAAATATGACTTTCAATATATTTTGCCTTAGGCAAGTTTTTAATTTTTATGAAGTCACAATCATCAATCATTTTCTTTATGCTTTTATGTTTTATGTCTCATTTTAAAAAGCCTACTACCCTAAAGCCATAAATATAATTATACTTTTTTTTCAATATTTTTATAGTTTTAGTTTGACATTCAGCACCTGAATACATCTGGAATCTATTCTTCTGAATGGAGTGTATGTGGATAGATTTCACATCCTACATACAGTATATATATTCTTGTGAATGTTCAAATTCACATTGTTTTTTTTTTTTTAATGTTTTATTTATTTTTGATACAGAGAGAGACAGCATGAAAGGGGGAAGGGCAGAGAGAGAAGGAGACACAGAACTGGAAGCAGGCTCCAGGCTCTGAGCTAGCTGTCTGCACAGAGCCTGATGCGGGACTCGAACCCACGAGTGTGAGATCTGACCTGAGCCGAAGTCGGAGGCTTAACCGACTGAGCCACCCAGGCGCCCCTGTTTTTTTTTT
>PISW01011778.1:0-37839 GCA_004023785.1 Mungos mungo
ACCCCCGTCTCCCGCGAGCCCCTACCCGCCCGCACTCTGCTTTGTCACCACACCTGCTCCAGGCCGCGTGCCTGCCGAGGCCCGCCTCCCGCTCTGCCCCCAGATCTCCGTCTCCCTTCTCCCCTACGCACAGTCCGCACTCCCGCTCACCCACCTTCTCCTCTGCTGGTCGGTCTCCCCCTCACCCGCTGTTGCCGCCAGCCTTTCCGGCCTGGAGAAAGCACCCCCTGCCCCGGCTCCCAGGGCCGAGCTCCCTCTCTGTGTCTCCTTGTCCAGCTCAGATGCCCCCCTTCCTTTCCTGTCTCCTCTCCAACGCCCCCCTCCCCCAGTCAGACTTCCCTGATCCTGCCTCCGAGACCAGATGGTCAGGCTATCCACTCTCGACATCCTGGGTCTTGTTCATGCTCCTGGCAGCCCCGCAAGACGAAGTCAGGGCCCGTCCGACTGACTGCCCCCAGGAGGCACTGCTGTGTGCCCCGCAGAGCGAGCTGGCTCCATGCTGGGCCCCGAGAAACTCTGGTCCAGGGTTGTGCAGCCAGGGAGCCCCAGGCGGGACGGGCCACCTGGGAGACGCAGGGCCCAGGCATGGCATCCAGCTCTGAGGGACCCCCGGAGGTGCAGCTCTATGCCAGGGTGGGGTGGGTCTGGGGCCGCTCATCACGGGGTCGCCCGCCCGGGACGCAGCCAGCGGGGAGCTCTGGCAGGGGGTGAGGAGTTAGAAAGGCCGGTTCTGGGTCCTTCTGACCCAGGAGGGTCTAGTGGCAAGAGCCCAGCCATGTCCCCCAGAGCTTGGCATAGCCTGAACTGCATGTTTGTTGAATGAATGCGTGACTGTATGACCCCCGCGCAGACTCAGCCCAAGGAATGGCCTCAGGCTGGCGATTGTCATCACTGTGGTTCACGTCCGTAGGCCAGACAGACAGGGGTTGAGTGCAGTGTCATCCCCCTGGGAGTTTCCAGGAGGGGGGGCTGGCGGTACCAGATGATGTGGGGCAGCCGCTGCGACCAGCCCTGCCGGAGTCCCAGGAGCAAGGTGCCGCAGACAGAGCCTTCGTCCAGCCGGCGAGCTCGGGCTCTGCCCGTGGGCACGGTGCCAGGGCCCTGGCCTTCATTAGCAGGGATTTGTGTCCTGTGGCCTCCTGTGGGCCGGCTTCCGGACTCGGGACACGGAGCCCCCCACACATGCCGTCTTGGGGGAGAAGAAACTCCATCATTACCATTTCAATTAAAATTGTTCTCTGAAGCGGCAGGTCCCGAGGCAGAGCTACCGGATCCCAGGATGCGGGGAGCAGGCACTCGAAGACGGGCCTCCTGCCAGCCGCTTGTTCCTCCCGGGAAACTGTCCGTCGGGTGGACCCCGGCTGTCCCACAGCCTGGGAGCCCCGAGGGGCGGCTCGACGGCGGGCTTCTACGCGGCCGTGATGCTGGGAAGGGCCAAGCACCGAGAGATGGCAGGCGCAGCTTGGTGTGTCTGTGGCTGTCATTTTCCCAGGAGGAGGAGAGGGGCTGGGGAGGTGAGGCCAGCCCGCCCAGCCCCCAGCACCTGCTGTGATCACGTCCTTCTGGTTTGGGGCCCTCTGTGCACGTGGAGACTCGGAAAATGCAGGGGGAGTAGAAAGAAGATCAAATTTGGTCCTTGGTCCCACCTCCAGGGATGATGGCTGCTGTTTTTTTTTTTTAATTGTTTGCATTACCTTTGACATATATTAACTGGAAATGTCACAAAATTGAAATGATGTTGGATATGTGGGGTTGGATCTCGGTTTTTATTTTATTAAAAAATCTAACATTTATTCAGTTTTGAGGGACAGAGAGAGAGAGAGAGAGACAGAGACGGAGCCTGTGGTCTAATTAGCTCCCTCCTGATTTGCTACCCTCCCCCCCACCCCCTGCATCACACCCACCTGTCCACCTGTGCCCCAGAGCCCAGCCATGTCCATGCAGTACAGTGGTGCTTACTCCCTCTCTTTGGCATCTACTGGAAGCTTCCAGAATCTCCCCACCTGGCCCTGTTGGGATGCAGAGAGGTTACAGTTGGCTCCAGAGTTCCCAGGGAAACAGGATTTGGGGCTGGGAGGAGGAAGAGGAGCCTGGGCTCAGGGCTCACACTCCGGGGCCGGCTTAGCTTCACTTGTGCACGATCTGTGTCCTTGAGCAGACGGTCAGCCCTGTGGCCTCAGCCATCCCCTCTGTGAAAGGGGCAGCAACAGCGCCTGCAGCTCTGAGTCGCTCTGAGGACTCAGTGCCTCGGCACAAGCCTGGTGCTTGTTGTTGAGCTAAAACTGGCCATGGGGACAGCACTTTCCGATTTTCTCAGAGCCTCCTGGGTCCTAGCACTGGGCCAATTCCCTCTTGATGACAGAGGTTTTGCTACTGCAGCAAGATTGTCCAAGAGGCATGAGTTCTCTCCCTCACTTGGGCTACTTGAGACCCAGCGGGGCACCAGCTCTGGACAAGCTGTGACACGGAAACGGATGCAGACAGCCCCAGCTACAACATCAGAGAGCCCGGTCCACACTAGCTTGACAACCAGGATTCATTTTCTCCCACGAAAAGGATTCTGGAGGCTGGCGAGGGATGGAGTCGGTTCTGCTGTTCATCGATTCCATCGGAGGCCCAGGATCCCTTTAACGTTCTCAGTGTGCTGGGTTTTCTTTCTCTCATGCTTATTGCCTCACGGCCCCAGAAGAGCTGCCACAGCTCCAGGCAAGGCATTTGTGTCCGTGGCAGGAAAAATGGCAAAGGAACTGTATCAGCAAACACCTCGTTTACGTCTAAACTTAACAAAGAGAAAGGTAAACTTGTGATCAGGCATTTACTCCTGGTTCCTCTGTCATAAACGGGTCCACTGACCACCCCTCCCCCGGCACACACACAGCTGAAGGGGAGGCTGAGGGAGTGAGTCCTTGACTTTTTCACCCTTTAGGTGGGAGCCAGGCAGGCAGGTGTGGGAGCGGCCGCTGGCCGGCCCGTTACCCACAAACCCTCCCGTCTGTGCCCGACTTCTGGGGAAGTGGCCTGCTTCCGGGTTTTCCCTGCAAGTGGCACTTTAACGGGCCATGTTGGTAATATTTCCCCAGGTTTATTATCAGTCCTTACAACAAATCCCATTCAGGGGATTCTTGGGTCAGCGGCACACGCTCCTGGGGCTCCCTTGTGTGGATGGGAGGGCTCTCCTGGCCGTGAGTAGCCGCTCAGTGGTCTTTCTCCCCCCGGCCGCAGCCGGCATCCTCACCGCCTCCGTGGCTGTGCCCGCTGCGCTGAGCCTCGCGGTCTCCCTGCCGCTGGGGTCCTAGAGTGTCGTGGTGGTGTTCACACTCCCCCCTGCTGGGAACCTCAGGGGCCCCTTGAGCACCCAGTAAAGGCCAGAGTTGCAACGGGCTTACCAGGGTCCCCATTATCCGGCCTCACATCCTGCCGTCTCCCCCATCCCCCCAGCCACGGGGTCCCCTGCTGCTCCCCCCCCCCGACCCATCAGGCTCACCCCAGCCCTGGATGCCTCCCTCCTTCCAGCCGCCCCGCTGCTGGGCCGCCCACCTGGCATCTGGGGCACCCAGCCCCCCCCGCCACCACCTAACTGTCCCCTGCTTGTCACGTCCGCCCGTGAAGGCTGGCACGTCCATCTTCCCTGGCACCCAGCCACGCATCCGACCTGTGATCTCCCTGCCCGTCCTCAGTCCCTCCTCAGTGGTGCGAGCTCCCCCTGCACCTCACCCCTCCCGGCTGGCAGCGGCTGAGGGACGTGGCCGGGCCGCCGGAGGCCTGTCCTGGGCTGGGCCGGTCGTGCTCATGTGCTGACGCCTCCTCTGCTTCTCTGGGGGCCATTTCCCACCTTGTCCAGGGCGACTCCTGTCGTCATGAGACTGGAAAATGTCAGCTGTTCTCTGTGAGTGGGAACGGCTCCCTTGTTTCTGCAAGCGGATTGCATCCTTCCAGAGCGTGGGAACAGGACTCCTGCCCAGCATCTGCGCAGGGGGCCCAGGTAGAGTCCGGGATCCTTGTGCATCGTCGCCTGGGAAGGGGGCTGGGCTCGGGGACACTCGGGACCACCTGTGCGCGGGGACCTGCTCACTTCTGCTGGAGGTGGGTCCTGTCGGGGACCCTGATGTGACGCTTGCTCACCTACCTCTTTCACCACTGGGGTTTGCTCTTCCACAGACCCACGCTTTTCCTCTTAAGGGACAGGGCGGAAGTCAGCTCCAGGCCTCTGCTGCTGGCTGGCCCCACGGAGGGTCCCCATCAAAGTCCCTGAGCAGGCGGCCTCTGCCTCCTGGTACAGCCTGGTACCTCCAGGCCTGGGGGGATGTCGAGGGTGGGACTGAGGAATCAGCCCCAGGGAAGTGGGGTCACCCAGAGCGGGAGACTTCCCGTTCCCAGATCCGGGGTCGCTAGAGGACTGTTTCCCAGCGAACTTCCGGGGGTGGGCTGCAACAGCTCCAATCATCCCGAGACCAGCCCCTGGGCATCCCTTGGCCCCCTCACGGGGGTCACTGCCTCCTTCTAGCCGCTCCAGAGGTCTGGGGGAGACACAGTTCTTAGACAGAACTTCTCCTGTCCTCTTCCTGCTTCTCCCCAGAAACTTCGATTTCAGTCCTGTTCCTCAAGGTCTGGGCTCACTGGGTCCTATTCTGGTGAGTCTTTTTTTTTTTTCTAATGTTTTATTTATTTTTGAGAGAGAGAGAGAGAGAGACAGCATGAGCAGGAGAGGGTCAGAGAAAGAGGGAGACACAGAATCCGAAGCAGGCTCCAGGCTCTGAGCTAGCTGTCAGCACAGAGCCTGGTGTGGGTCTCGAACTCACGAACCATGAGATCATGACCTGAGCCGAAGTCGGACACTCCCCCGACTGAGCCCCCCAGGCACCCCCTATTCCGGTTAGTCTTTATTCCGCTGTTGTTTTGATAACCAAACACTCACCCAGAGGCTCCGCCCCCCGGGAGAGGCGCCCAGAATCAGGGCTTGTGTTAGTTTCCTGCCACAGCGACACCCATTTACTGCTTTGAGGGTCTGCAGGGCAGAGGTCCAGGCCATCTGGGTTCTCTGCGTACAGTCCTGTGAGGCCCAAGTTGGGGATGGCCGGCAGGGTGGTGTCCCCTGTGTGGGCTCGGCGGAGGAATTCACGCCCAAGCTCGTGGGGGCTGCTCTGTCCTTGTGGGGCTGGGTTTCCTTGCCGGCTGGTGGGCCGGGGTTGGTCTCTGCATGTGGGGCCTCAGTTCCTCCTCTTGTCTTCCTTGTGGCCCCACCCTGGCCAGTGGTGGCCCGCAGGATCCCTCTGCCTCCCCTTCGGCCACAAGAAGCTCTCTGCTTGGGAGTCCCATGTGATCAGACCCACCTGGATAATGCAAGTTAATCTCCCCATTTTAAGGTCCTTAGCCTTAATCACAGTTGCAAGTAATGCAACATATCCGCAGATTCCAAGGATCAGGGTGTGGAGGCCGGTGGGGGGCATGCTGCCTCCTGGCCCCCTCGGTGCTCCTGGCAGACACGGCTGAGAGCTCCTCCCACGTCCTCCAGGCTCCGCCGGTCCCCGCGCCATTCCCACCTCCCCGCAGCCTGCGGTTTGCAGACAGTTCCGTACTCACTCGGGTGACTGTGAGGAAGGCGGCTGTTTCTAGAACTCAGATAATTGTTTAAAATGGGTCAACATTTGCTCGGAGATCAGGCTCTGTTACCGGGTTATTTTTCTGGACCGTTCTCCCCCTGGGAAGCCTTCTCAGCAGGCCTATGTGAGGCCTTCCACTGGTTTCCAGAAAACCCCAGACGTCAGATCCTGAGCAAAGGGTGTGGTTTGAGTTCTTTCCCTGGAGGCCCTGAGCCTTCCCTTCACATCCACCTGCTGGACCCGCGGTGTCCAAAGCCAGCAAGGAACCCTCCTGGTCCAGCTGGACCAGACACGTCACCCGGAAGTTGGCACAGTCAGCACGGAGCCTGGTCCGTGGTGCTCGGCTGGAGGCCTGGTGCATCCGGCAGGTCTGAGATGCGCCTGGAGTTCTTTGCCTGAGGAATAAGGCAAAGGTCAGAAAGGAATGTGCGTACGCTGTGGGGTTTTCATTGTTTACTCCCTCAGTGGAGATCTCTCCGAGTACAGACAAACAGGCTTCTGTCCCGGGAGAGGGGGTCTGTGCGTTCCCTGAGCACCCCGTGCTCTGCACGAGACAAATCGCATGAAGATCCTGAAACCCGCATTTGGTGCAAAACCCTGAAGCGTCGCCGGGAGCCTGTTGTCCACAACCCAGAGTGGACGGACAGGTGCCGAGTCAGGAAGTGGCAGCTCTCGGGGGAGCCAGAGAAGGGTCCCAGCCAGACCCAGACGCCTGACAGCTGCTTTTTGTTGCAGACAAAGCAGGGTGTATCCTGTGGGGCTCAGTGGGGGCAAATGGCTGAGTTCCACCTCCCATGAGGATGTGTTTGCTTCCTCTGACCACACCGGTCCCCTCCTGCAGCATCTATGCTCGGTGAAGAGTTTCAGGGATGGCCCAAGGAGGACAGAGCAGGCTCCATGCACTCATCCTGCGGATAACAGAACGAAGACTCTTGGAGTCTGGCCGTCTGAACCACAGCCCCACAGCCGCCCATCGACAGAGCAAGACCCAGGACTGACTCTGCCCGTGAATGTGGTTCAGCAAAGGCCATGGCCTTTCTTGCCTCCTTGATGAAGGTGGTCAGGGCGCTCCAGAGAGATGGACTGCTCAGCCTCTGGGGCAGTGAGAGCTCCGAGGGTGGACAGGGCTCTACCTGGGTGCCTGCTCGCAGGAAGGGAGCAGGTGCAAGTGCCCTATGACTGCCACTAGAGGTTGGTTGCCGCTGTTAGTCATCGGAGGGTTTTGAGACACAGGTGGGTCCTTCCAGGTCTTGTCTATTGCACCTGCTCGTATCTACTTGTCAAACCAACTTCTCTCCATCCCTGTACCTCCAACTTGACTTCTCTCATGTGGACTCCTGCCAGCCCATGTCCACTCTCCTTGCGCCCTTTCCACACATTTTCTAACCAGGACATGTGGTGACATTTAAAAAATTCAGCTAAGATAGTCTCACTGTTTTGCTTATAATGTGAACTGTAGGGCCACCCCCACTCCCCGCCCCACACTCAGACCCTCGGTGACCTCTATGGCCATCTGCCCAACTTTTTTCTCTCTCTTTCTCTCAGTCACTTTCATTAAACACATTTGTACTAAGCTTCTCCTATGGGCAAGTCCCCGTTTGAGTTGTAAAATGAAACAACTGGTGAGGTCCAATAGGCCACGTGCAGGCTGGACGTCAGCAGAAGTCGTGGGAACTGGATCGCAAGTCTATGGCAGCGCAGCCCCATCCACACCGTTATGGAGCTCAGTTTTTCCTATTGCGTTTGGCATCCTGCTCTTTTCTGGATTTAGTTTCCTTATTCCTGAAGTGATCTTTTGGTAGTTCTATCTGGAACTACCATTGGGAGGAAGTAAGTTCTTTATTCTTTCTAAAGCCGGAGACATCTTTATTTTATCCTTTCTTATAAATGATAGTTTAGCTGGGTACAGAATTCCAGATTGACAATTGTTTTTTCTTACCACTTTAAAGTGCTTCTAAATGCCATCTTTTTATGATAAACGGTCTGCTTTAGTCCAGTGTCTTGTAGGGTCTTCTTTTTCTCTTGGATGTTCTATAATTTTACTTCCCTATGTCTCCGTGTGTAGTTAATTTTATTTAGCCTGTTCAGAAATTGGAGTGGATTTTCAACCTGAAGACTCCTATTTTTCACCAGCTGTGGAAACTTGGTCATTATCTCCTCAAATATCACCTCTCTCCCACTTTCTAGTCTTTTATTCTGGAACTTCTATTACTGTATTTCAATCCCAAGATTCAGTCTCCCCCCCTTCCTCAACACCACATTTTAATGTCTAAGAAAATTGGAGGCATCTGGCAGTTGGCAGTCTCTCACAATAGCTACCAGCTCGGCAGCAGCTGTGAAGTGGTTTCCATTGCCTACGCAAGCTCCGCGTGGCCGTTATTTCTGGCAGCAGATGCTGTAGCTTCACTCTCTCAAAACTACAGCTAGCAAAACATTAAAAACCCATTTGAGGAAGGAGTGTGTGTCCTGCTTGTTTCTTAAAAACCTCCCATTGACACCGTTTTATAAAGGTAAGAGAGTCCGCCCTTGCAGAGTGAATGTCAGTGTTTGGGGGAAGATTCTGGAGACAGGAGTGGAGCACTCTTTTGAACACCATAGTTATTATCACCTCTCTCAAGAACCCAGAGCGTTAAACCGTTTGGGGAAGAGTTGGACGTTGTCTGATTTCTGTTGAAAGTGATCGAGAAGTGTTTGACTCTGGAGGTAAGGAGGTGGAAGACGATCTTAAATTTTTTTTGCTTATATTTTCTTTTCTATAGATGCATGAGCATTTTACTAAGTCTATATAACTCATAAAAAGCTTTTCCACTAGGTAGAAAATGTAGGAAATGAGCATTCCAAGTCATAAGAAAACAAAGTTTTAGTTTCATTGGAAGCAGGATCTGTGCTACAGTGGCCCCTACGATGTTGATGCAGGGTCCAATCATTGATGTCTGAGATTTGATAAAATGTGGTAGATGTATTTTGGAGTTATTCACCTTAACTTCTTACTCTTTTTTAAAAATATGAATGATCTTTTTATTGTTATTATGTTTAAATGTTTATTTACTTTTGAGAGAAAGACACAGAGCATGAGCAGGGGAAGAGCAGAGAGAGGGGGAGACACAGAATCTGAAGCAGGCTCCAGGCTCCGAGCTGTCAGCACAGAACCCGATGCAGTGCTTGAGCCCACCAACGGTGAGATCATGACCTGAGCCGAAGCCAGACGGTTAACCAACAGAGTCTCCTAGGTGCCCCTAACTTTTAAATTTTTATGTCTTAATTTCTTATTTCTTAATGTCTTCTTTATAAAAATTCTTTCTCCTTTCTCCTCACAAGCTTATTTGTTTTAAAATCTGTGTCTAACTGCTCCGTAAACTTACTTTTATCTTTTGTGTATTCATGCTATTTGACAATTTTGGATTTTGCTCGTTGGTTTTCCTTTTTACTCAATGTCTATGTGATTTGAGGGTTTGGCATTCCAGTCCTGTTCTATCCTTGGAAACGGTTACCCATTATTAGTTATTTGTTTGTTTTAGCCTGGCTACATCTCACTTACTTTCTCTTCTTTTATACTGTCCGCCACTGTCCTGTGTTCAGAGCAGACGTGTTAAATACTAGCGGAGTGTCTGCGTGTGTCAACAGCGGACTGTCTCCTCTCCACAGCACTATCTGGCCACACTCCCCTCTCTCCTACGGGGTCTGCCTCTTGCACTAGTTTGAGAACCAGGAGACAGGTGCTGCGGCTCCTTCACCCTCATCCTCAGGACCTTGCACTTGGCCTGGACCCCAGCCCCCATTCATCCTTGCAGGATTGCCTGGGAAGACCCACCTGGCAGAGCAGAGCGATGACCTGCTTTGGGCAGACGCAGGTCTGGATTCAGATCCTGATTGGAAGCAATCAGTGTGCCCCTTGGACCCTTGGCTTCACCATCAGCTGTGGGTTGATGGCTCCAGGTTGCTGTGAGGTTAGGTCTGGCGATGGGCTTGGCCGGGGGCCTGGTTTGCTGTGGGGGATCCAGACAGACCAGATGTTGTTATCGTTGGCTTTGACCCTCAGAGTCTGGGAGTGACAGTGTGTAAGGGAACATGTTAAGGGGTTATAAATGGAGGAAATGAGTCCACAATGAAAACCCATGGGTATGGTACTCCAGGAATTATTCGTGTCATCCTGGATGTGCATGCGTGCGTGCATGCGTGCATGCGTGTGTGTGGGTGAACACAAGGATAGCGGAGCCCCACCCAGGGCCCTCCTTATGCAAAGACTGGAAGCAGGTAATTAGAACCAACCAGTTTTCAACCTAGCTCAGGGAGAAGCAAAGAAACAGATCTGGGTAATTTATGCAAGTCTGTGTTACAATCTGTCCTTATGAATATAAATACCCTTGAATGTGGATTGTCCTTGATAATTGCTCGCAATGTCATCTTTTTAATGAAAATTAAGTGCGTCAGGAGCACTAAGTAGGAGCTTTGCCGACACATTTAATTGCCGCGCTGGGAGAAGATGGCACCTGGGAGGGTTGGCCGAGGCTCCGTCTAAAACCATGGGCCCCGTTAACTTCAAAGAAGAAAATATTTTCTGAGTTCCTACTGCCTAATTGTGCTTCCCTTTATTTTACCTCAAAGGGATGTGATGAATTAATTATGACACAATCTGTTTTCAGTCCAGGCTTCCATGTGACATGTTATGTGGAGCCGGCGCCCGGTCTCCCAAGCCCCCTGTGTGCGGGAGAGTCTACGTGCGGGGTGGGTGTGGGTGTCTTCCCAGCTCGGCTCTCTCCTGATCGTAGGCTGGCTCCCACAAGATGCATCAGATCCAACATGGGGAGGTCGTCAATGAACAAAGAAAGACCGGAGTGTGGACCCCATCGGGGGAGCGTTAGTCGCGTTGCCTGATCTTGGGCTCCAGTGGTAACGTTCACGGCACGTGCTTCTTATCTGTTGATTGGAACAGCTCTTCTCAGCTCGGACAAGGAGCTGGAGAGTCGGTTACCAGGAAACTTCTGGAATGATCTTCAGCTGATGGTCAACCCCAATTAATGAGGTCTCACTGTATTCAAACGTGGAGGTTTAGGTTGGTCTGTTTTTCTGTTTTTCTTCCTTCAACTTCCTAAAAAAAGTAAGAGTGGAGTGTTCTGGACCCGCCCCCGGGAGGGATCCTGCGTGATTTCAGTCACTGCTGCCTGACATCAAAGTCGAGGGCGATTTGCAATAGTTCCAATGTTTTCCAAAGAAAAACTGATTTTAAAAAGGAAGACCGGCTTTGGTTAAAGCTGGGGTTACAGAAGGGCTGGAGGCCCCCCACCTGACTGGCAGAGAGTGAGGGCATTGGGGGTGGGCCCCCCCGTCCGCACCCTGGAGGCTCCTCAGTGAAGCCACACCCCTCAGCACTCAGTTTGAAAAGCAAGGGAAACTGAGGTCAGGAAATTCATCCTGTCAGCTAATAACGACCAGGACTCCTAATCCAGTGCTCCTTCCCTGTGCGGAGCCAGCCATGCCGTGTTATAGCTTCTGTGGCCGTGACGGCCGTGAGCTCCATGAGCTCACGTGCAGACATACGGAGTTGCACGTCTGATGACCCTCCCTCTCCTCCCCACTGCTGATTTTCTAGTCTCCTTCCTTTGTTCCGGGACCTGGCGACACGGACCGCACGGAGCCCCTTGCAGATTTCAGGGCTCTTTCCCTGAGACCCTGGCCCCCACGGGGATCTCTCCCCCTCGCTCTCCCTCTCGCAGAGCCGCCACCCCGCTTGCTTCTGCCCGTTTGGAGGAGGGTAACGTCAGGTTGGTGCCCGATGGGAACGCCCAGCTCTGTGCCGAGACACCGGTCTGCAGGCTTGCTCTTTGGAAGGAGTTTTGCTTGACGCTGGGTAGACTCACTCTGCTAATGTCCCTTCTGTGGCCCATCGGCTCCGCACTTCCTGCCTCCCCGCTCTCCCCGCTTGCCAGAGAGACTCAATTCCGTCCTGGGCTGCACACAGGGCAGATTGATGGGGCCTTGCAGGCTGCCAGAGGCTGCATCAGCCAGATGTATCGGGGCCCTGGGGGCGCAGCCAGCCTGCCTTCCCGACCCCGCTCCTCCTCCCCACCCCCCTACCCTGCCCTCTGCCTCTGCGTCTGGGGTGCTTCACAGATGCTCTGGGGTCCTGGGCCCCACAATGGTCCACGGGGAGCTGGGATGCTGAATCCGTGCTGGAAGCTGTGCTCCGCTTCCCAGAGGAAACTCAAGTCAGCCGTCCTCATTAGCTGAGGCCGCTCTGCCTGCCGCCTGCCAGCCCTGCGCTGCCACCGACAGGGTCAGCCCCAGCGGGAGGGCACGTCAGCCCCAGCCAGGGGGTTCTGCTCCCTTCTGCGGGGTCGCCTGCAGGGTCAGAGAGCCCCCGCCTCACCTTAGTTCCAGCTGGTTGGGGGTCAAGGGAGGACACGTGAAGGCAGGAATCAGGGTTCCAGGAGCCCAGGGGGAGCGGTGTGACCCCAAGGTGGGGAAGGGGGTCGGGCTGCCCTGCCGGGCTTGGCTGCGTTACTCACCTTCTCCTCCCGTCTGGTCTGCGGAGTGGAGAGAGGCTGCGCCCACCCCCCAGCTGGTTCTGAGGATCCCGCCCGGACAAACCCCTGGGGCAGTAGCTCTGAGCAAAAGTTAGCTGCTGTCATTCATATTCTGACCCTTCCTTTACAAACGTGCGTAAGTGCCCGCGTCTCCCGGGAGGAAGCAGTTTTCCTGGAGAAGGTCTCTGAAACCCTGTGAGCTCCGTTTAAGGAAACCTGGTTAGGGAAAATGGTGTTTCCTGGTCACTGATCTCTGGAAGGTTTGTCTTTCCATCTGGGAGGAAAGATTTCCGACGCGGCGAAGTAGAAAACAGCAAACCTCACCTCCTCAGAGAACTTGTGGGGCAGAAAGGATTTGTCAGGGGCCTTTTGTGAAGAGCCGCCAGGAGCCGGGTGGGGAGGGGGCGGGAGAGGCGGGGGTGGGGGGCCCAGGCAGGGCAGGTGCTCAGGCGTCCAGGACACCTGCCTGGGAGTTGGGGTTCACTGCAGTGCCCTGCCTTGGTTCACCGGCTCCAGCGAGTTCTGGGAGGGTCCCCCTTTCGGACCCCTGCTCCCTCCCCCCTCAAGTTGCTTCAAAGTAGCAGCTGGGGCAAGTCCCCAGGCCATCGCCCAACCCGGCCTCATGGTGGGGGCGCTGCCCCCTGGTGGTCGGCACTGCACACTGCAGGCCCCCCTTGCCCAAGCTGGTCCGGAAACCGCAGGAATCCCGCTCCCCCAATCCCCCCCAGCAACCGCATCCCCACTGGCCGGGTTTCAGGGACACTCATCACCGTGGATCAGGAATGGGTCCCTTCCCGTGTGTGCCTGCACCACCGGGGAGCCTGATGCGTTGGGGTCCCTGTGCCCAGGGCGCCCCAGGCCTGCAGGCGACCCTCCCTCCTCCATCTGCCGCCTCCCTCCTGGGCACCAGGTCTCCGTCCCCTTGTGGGGCCCCAGCCGGCCCCTCTCCATGCTCCACCGCCTAGTCGGCTGCTCCAGGTCCCCTCCTGGGGTCAGCCCCTGCTGCCGCTGCACTGGGAGCCTGGGTCGGGGTCTCCAGGACCCTGGGCTCTGGATGCAGGGCCTCTGATTGGCTGAAAAGGCCTGCGCTGCCCTTCGTCCTCCAGAAGCAAAACCTGCTTCCCACCTTGGCAGCCGGCTGGAGCCTCCTGATTGTCCACACGATCTAGCGCAGAGCTGACTTCTCTGGAGCGTCTGCGGTGGCTTCGCGCTTCACACCCTCAATAACTGGTTTGTTTCCTTCCAGGCCGGGGAGGGAGGGGCTTAGGGGCCTCCCGGAGGAGCAGGGCACCGGGCAGGGCCGGGAGGGCAGTGGACGGGGAGCCAGGATGCCTCGAAGCCCTGCCCGGCCCGGCGCTCCGCTGGAGGGAGGGCTGGAGGACTTGGGGTGAGGAGCGCGCTCTCAGCCCAGAATCCCCTGGACGGGGAGTTCCTGCCTGTGGTTTGGGGAGGGGGCTGGGGACTTTGCCTTTCTAGCGAGTTCCCCACTGATGATGCCCCCAGGATCCCGCCGTGAGGACCACACATACGGCCCCCGTGGCTCTCACCTTTGTGGCTGGAATCCCCTGGGGATTCTCCGTGCAGATACCTGGGCCCTCGCTGGAGAAACCACGTTATTTGGCAGCGTGGGGTCAGGCACCGGGACTGTGGAGGCTCCCCGGAATGTCCTAATGAGCAACCGAGGTAAGAGCCGTGGGTGTAGTTCAGCCCTTTCATTCTGGGGAGACTCAGACCCTCCATAGGGGCAATTTTCGCCTGGGTCATAGGGCAGGAAAGTCCTTCTGGGACAGGGTCTTGGGTTGATGCCAGCTTCGGGGGGTGGCTCTTTGGGGTGCCTCTCTGTGCGTGGCCACACGGGACCTGGAGGGGGCAGGGAGCTCGCTCACACGGGACCTGGAGGGAGTGACAGAGGCGGGGAGGAACCGGGCAAGAGCCAGTTCATGCTACGGCCAGGGCAGTGGTCCGCTCTGAGGTCCCAGGGTGACCCTGACCCTCTGCCAGCTTGGCCATGTTCCCTACCGGGTGCCTCAGTTTCTCCTTTGGCACCACGATGGCACTCGACCCCATGAACTCCGAGATGGAGAGCGTGAACGTGCCACCCCGGTGTCAAGCGTTCTTACCATCCTGATGCCCTTTCCCACGGGGGATGGGCTCAGCTGCATCGCATCGATGCTGCCTCTTCCGCCTGGCCAGGGGGCCACCCCGCCGCCTGCTCCGAGCAGCTGACCCACACGCCTAGGCGCACGCTCTGAGCCATTAAACCACTCACTGTGGTGACACCTGCAAACACTCCCCATGGAACTGTGGTGTGTCGGCCAGCTCGGACCATAAATTATCTAGTGAGCCACCTCCCCACTAGTTAAAAAGAGGGAGTGCTTCCAAAAAGGATGAGATAAAAGGCCCTGTGCCGGAACATTCCTTTCCCATAAGCGTAAATATTATAAATAAGCACACCTCGCAATCCATCCGCCCCTCAACCCCGGCGAACTCAGCCATGAGAGGTGTGAGTCCTGGGGGCCCCTGGGGAGCCCCGCGCTGCCTGGCCTCTCTCTGCCCCACCCCGGCCTCACAGAAGGAAGCTGGAGGCTTTGCGAGCGGCGGACGAAGCGAGTCTAGGTGCTGTTACCCTAACGAAGGGGAGGATGACCTACCAGGCTCACCCCAGGCACACGCGTCCCTGGGAAGGGTGCAGGGAGGAGAGCCAGCTCTCCCCTCCCCTCCCCTGTGCCAGGAAGGCAGGGGCGCCTCGCTTGTTAGGGACAAAGCCCCTTCCTTTTCAGGGGCCGGGAGCTGGCTCCTGACAGCACGGGGACTCTACGGGCACCTGCATCGGCAGTGTCTCACCGACTCCCGCGGTGTCCTGTCTGTTGGGCTCCAGCCTCCTTCAGTGATGTCACTGGACAGGCTGGCCACCCGGAGGGGGGGAAGGCAGCTGTCTTTACGTCACGGGAGTCCCTCTGCCCACCTGCCCCTCACGCGCCGGCGCTCTCTCCTGAAGGCCTCTCCCCCACCCCCACCCCATCCCATCCGCCACCTCATGGAGCCTCAGCACCTCCAAACACACTCTCTGCCTCCCAGCAGAGGTGAGCAGTGTCCTTCGAGGTCCCCAGCGAACGGGGGCCTGGCTGGGCGCTGCCCGGCGTCTCTGGCTGGCCTGGGTGCAGTCCGTGCGTGAGGCCGGCCCTTCCTGCTCCCGAGGCGGCAGGAGCCACAGAACCTGGGGGTTCGTGAAGCTTGCTCTGCGGTCAGAGGGTGGCGGTCCAGACTGCTGCGTGATTGGTGGGTGGCAACCACACCCTGCGCCTTGGACTTCAGTGCCCGCCGTGGCCGACATGTCATCCATTGCGCCCCGGTGGCCGTGAAACAGCGTGCGCACACCCAGACCCTCCCGTGGCTCTCTCTACCACACACCGAGCCGCCAGGGAAGGTCCCCAGGAACTCTGCGGTGTCTGAGCAGAGCAGTGTCCTTGGCCTCACTCGTGATGAGTTGTTACCAGGTCCTTGGCACAGAGGACAGGAGCCTGGACCTGGGATCAGGTGGCTCAGGGTGTGGCTGCTGGACGTGGGTCCGAGGTCTTGGAAGGGAGGCTGGTGCTTACCAATGACCCCAGCTGATCATGCCATCAGGTCCTGTCGAGGCAGAGCTTAGTGGCCCTGGGATGGCAGTGATGACGGTCCCACCGGGGCAAGGGCGGTCAGGGCTCTGCTCCCAGAGAGCAGACATCAGGACTGTCCACCAGAGCTTCGACCCGCGCCTGGGGGTGCAGTCCACAGCCCTGGGAGGAGAGGTTGCTATAGCGTTTGCCCCGTGTTTTGGGGCTCCCTGCTGGGCAGGCCGTGGCCTCAGACCCTAAGAGCCAATCACCAATGAATGGAGAATAGACTCCTCTTCCCCATTCTGGGGACACCTCTCTCAAATACGGGTGCAAAAACCACAGGTGTGGCCATGTTAGGGAAGGGGATTTTCTGTGAGCATTGAATCAGGCGGGGCGAACAGCACATTCCAGGGAATGAACGCAACAGGCTTGTGTCGGGAAGGCCCCCATGGCACGGGTGGTAATAATGTCAACGTTAGCAAACGTGTGGGTGATCTTACCGTCGACCCAGGGCTACGGGGAGCCTGCTGACAGCTCACTCGGTCCCCCAACCGTGAGTGACGCGCAGCAAACCCTCTGGCGGAATCAAGAAACCTAGCATCAGAGGGGGGGGGCCCTGGAGGAGGGGCTCAGCGTGGGAAGAGGTCTGGTGGGACTGGTCCCAACCCCGGCGTCCCTAGTGCCTGACGTCTTTCCTGCCAGATCGTCAAGTTGTTATTAAAATTCATCAAAAGTCCCAAAGATCCAGTTTGGCGAATTTAATCCTATGCGTCCATTTTCCGTGTCCTGTCGTATTTCAAAGGGCGCCCGATGAGAGGCGTCGATATTTGGGTTAACGCTGTGCTCTCTAAAGCAAACATAAATTAACCCTCATTTAACGACCCTCTTTAAGAGCGGGGATAACTATGTTAATACGCCATAAAAAAAATCTTAGTGTGTGTATACACAAGACCCTGGAAAATACATTAAAAATTAATTACAGTAAAATCGATATGATTAGAAGCAAAAGTCCGTTAGGCAAAAGCAGTAAATGTGCTTAAGATCTTACGGGAAAGAAAGAAAAGTAAGGCTCAATGATTAAATTGCTGGATTAATTGCTAATGGAAAACTTTTAATAAAGGTTCACTCCGCAGGCAGTTTGGATGACAGAACACGATTCTCTCTTCCGATGCAGTCACGTGAAATGGTCCCTGTCACTCTTTCTTCTTCCGTTGGGGTTTCCTGGGCCGAGTGCAGGTGTCCGGCCCCCTGTTGAGTCCTGCGTGCTGACCTGGCCCCCCGTCGACCCCTGCGTTGGTCAGGACGGGCTGGGTGGTGGCGTGGTATCAAACAGCCCCACTCAGGACTGCCTCCAGCAGAGTCCCTCACACGGGGGTCACCGCAGGGCTCAGAACTTTCCAGAATGAGTGTCAGTCTCTGCATGTGGCCCAGAATTGCACCTCCCTGTCAGTGTGTCCCTCCTAAGTCACTGTGGCCGGATAAGAAAGCTCTGGATGGTCTTGCCCCATGATGCCTCTTTGGCCAAAGAAATTCATGAAGCTGGGGCGCCTGGGTGGCTGACTCCTGATCTCGGCTCAGGTCACGATCTCACAGTTTGTGAGTTCCAGCCCCGTGTCGGGCTCTGCGCTGACAGTGCTTGGAGCCTGCCCGGAGTTCTGTCTCCCTCCTCCTCTCTCTCTCTCTCTCTCTCAAAAATAAATAAACATAAAAGAAATTCAGGAAGCTATTTGTTACCTCACGGGGCAGGCGAGGAGAGTCCTCGTGTCCTAGAAGCAAGACATCAGGGGTACTGAGGGGCCCCACGCTGCTTGGGGACCCCTTCCCGGGGGCGAGGTGTCCTCTGAGTGGAGGATCTCGAGGGGCCCCCTCCTCTTGCTGCCTGGGTTCTGAAGATGCTGGGAAGTGCCCTGATTGCCCCGGGGGGCGGGCAAGGTGCCCCCTTCAGGCGCAGAGAGGCCTCATCCGTCCCCAGGGCCGCCGGCCCTGCCGCAGCCCCGGTGCACAAACCGTCTCAGGCAGAGTGAGGTCGCTCTGCAGCCAGCCTGTCCCCCAGGCTGAGACGATCCGGGGGTCCTACCTGGGCCTGGTTATTCTTGTTCGAAAACGTACATTTTTTAAAATGTTTTATTTATTTTTGATACAGAGAGAGACAGAGCATGAGAGGGGGAGGGTCAGAGAGAGAAGGAGACACAGAACCGGAAGCAGGCTCCAGGCTCTGAGCTAGCTGTCAGCACAGAGCCTGACGCGGAGCTGGAACCCACGAACGTGAGATCTGACCTGAGCCGAAGCCGGAGGCTTACCGACTGAGCCACCCAGGCGCCCTGAAAACATACATTTTATTAGTATTCAGCTATGGGGGAGGTAACAGGCCCCAGGAAGTGGGGGCACAGCCTGCCATTGCTAGGTCACCCGGGGAGGCACAGGGTGGGCCTGGAGGCAGAAGGGGGAAATGTGGGCCGGAGGCTCTATGAGGGGTTCCATAGGGAGGAACAGATAATGGGTGAGGAAAAGTCACAGGCTCGACGCTGCCCAGCTTGAATGGTTTTATCAGGCCTCGGGGGAGGGCTTTGGGGTGCCCCCTAGGGGTCTGGTACCTGGCCTGGGGTGATTAGGGCCCAGGGTGTGAGAGCCCCATAGAGGAGGTAGGCGGGGTGTGGGCTCTGCTCCGGCTCGTTTGCATAAGGAAATTGTGATTTGCAAGGCTGGTCACCTACTGTCCCAAGGAACTGGCCGGCCCTAGGAGGGGGCCGTCTCTCCAGGGTCACAAAGACACCAGGTACCAAAGAATCAGAAAATGAAAAGCTGGGGTTGAACCCTCCTTACCTGCCATGTTCAGAAGGAATGGGTGGAAGAGACCGCCTTGAGAGCCGAGGCTGTTGGCCGCTCCTGAAGGACCTTCTCGGCCTGTCCGGTGACCTGCCCGGTGGTTCAGCGGGAAAGGCGCTCGTGCCCAGCCCAGGGGCTCTGGAGGCGGGCAGCCAAGATCCCACCCAGCTCAGGGGCTCCTGAGGACGCCGCTGTCTCGGGGACTTCGCCTCCCCAGCCCGTCGGGGAGGACGTGGGTGGGAGGCACAGACACCAGACCTCTGGGGAGAGGAAAGAGCTCCTGTCCCAGGACGGACCCTGGACCTGACTGCCAGCGTCGCCTTTGCCCGGTGTCCGAGCCCACTGTCCCGTGAGTTCCCAAGGCCGCCTGTCCATTTGTTCATTCCAATCCCGTCCCAGTCTGAGACATCCCCTAAGTGGCCGGGTGTGCTGCCTGTGGTCACCTGCGCGGCCCCGGGGAAAGCCCGCACAAGCCTCTGCCCAGTTAGGGCCCCTGTGGGGCGGCTGCCGAGGCCAAGGTTCCAGCTGGCACTGTGGCTCCTGACCTCGCCTCCCGGCCCAGGGACACATCCTGACAAATCTTAATTTTGCCCCAAAGTTCTGAGCCATTCTGTTTCTTGGACTTCTTCTTCCTCTTCCTCTTTTTTTTTTTTTTTTTTTTTTTTTGTCCTCCTGTAGGCTCCTTCTGGACACTGCTCAGATTCTCTGCTTCTGATTCATGGCACGACAGACGTCTGTGCCAATGAGAACCCAAGCCTCTGCGTGAAGGAGCTTTTAGGAATAAATCCAAACAAAACTTTAAAAAAGTCACACTTAATCACACTTTCTCTTTGTATCTGGGACCCAGCCCAAGAACTGATTTGCAGCCCTTTAGTACAAGGTGGAATTTGCTGGATTATCCTTTGTATTTATGTAGCTCGTAAGTCTCCCCTGACGGGTGGGATGCCTCATAAATACTCCGAGGCAGGAGCGCCGTGAATGTGGGTTTGCTGGCGATGGTAACGTTCATATTTCAGAAATGGCCGAATCGAGGGAGACGGATCTGGGTTTCGGGCGGCTGGTTGCGCTCCATAGTCCCACTTGGGCTTCGCGGTGCGTGCGACAGATTTGCTCTGTTTTCTTCTCCTCTGTCATGCCCTTGACCTTTCTTGACCTCCATGCTCTGCACATTGGGTATGTCTCAGATGGGGGTGGAGGATGTCTGTTTGTCCCTGCTGGAGCACCTTGCAATAGCTGTGATGCTTTCGCTCAGTGGTGAGTGTGTGAGGTGGAGAGAGGGTCAGTAGTCCAAGGTCATTCACTAGAAAGGGGCTGGGAGTTGATTCTAACTCCATGACACTACTCAATGTTTCAAACCAAAATGGAGCCCTTTGGAGCCAGGGATGACGCCTCCTGGTGCTCTCTAGGGTCAACCCTGGATCTCAATTCTGAAATACATGCATGTAGTCATGGAGAGGGGACTGCTGTGTGTCTGTCTGATCAGAACAATCACTTGCGTAAACCGATCTTCTCAAGAAGGTGGGGGTGGCTTCCAGGGAGGAGCTGGCTTCATCTGGTGGATCAGTAGGACCTGGGCTTCCTGCTAGAACCTAGGAGTGAGGAGAGGGGCCTCTGAGAAGAGACAGTCAGGTGACCCCTGAGTGATTGGGGGGGGTGGGGCGTGCAGGGGGAGGGCGGAGGACACTGAATGATGAGAACCCCAGATGCCAACATGGCGAGGGGAAGACAGGCTGGCAGAAACGCCATTAAAGATAAATTGAGGCCATGAAGTCATGGGGAGATTCTTCATGAATTATGTTGCTGAAGAGCATGGAAATTTGGTCGCAAAGCATCTATTTTCCCCGCTCTCCAAGGCAGCCGTGTTTAGCAAATTCCAGTTAACTTCTCCCAACCAAGATCAGGCTTAGTAACGAGGCTTGATTTCTGCAGTTTCTGCAGAAAGGGGGCTGCGAGGGCCGACTGGAGCTGCTGGACCTCAGAGAAAGCCCCCAAGTCAGTAGTGCTCTGACGCAGGAGTATTTTAACTGCTGCGTTCCAGGGCCGATGTTAGGACAGACTTGAACTTGTGTAGAATATCATTTCTTGTTCAGAATATTCGGTCAGTCAAGACAACCCTGGCTCAATGATTTTGTGGGAAATGGCTTGCTCTGAAGGAGCCCCTGTAATTATTTATCTATTTATCACAATTTCAGCAGAATGAAATTCAGCAAGACATTCTCTGCTCCAGAGAAATGTCTGCATGGGTCCAAATGGGACCAAATGCTTAAACCCTAGATTCTATTTTCATCTTTTATATTCCTCTTTACCTTTATCTACTATACATATATCTACATATATAGATACTGATGTAATATCATGGTTTATAGGTAGATAGAACCATAGATGCATGGGTAGAGGATGGATGCATAAATAGGTAGATTCTAGATAGACACATACATACACTGTAAGTAGACTGATAAGTAGACAGATAAATGCATCAATGCATAGGTACATAGATAGCTTATAACTAGCTAGATGGATGGATAGATGGATGAGAGGATGGATAGATGGATGGATGGTTGGATGGACTAATGGATGGATGAATGGATGGATACATGGATGGATTGGAGGATGGATGGATGGATGGGAGGATGGATGGATGGATAGATGGATGAATGGATGAAAGGATGGATGGGAGGATGGATGGATGGATGGATGGATGGATGGAAGGATGGCTGGACAGATAGATGGATAGACAGATAGATAGATAGACAGACAGACAGACAAGCATAGAAACAGAGAGTCTCTTGCATCTAAAAGAGAATATTTTGTCACCAGGGACTGATGTGAACATTCCCCCTGTCTAGTCCAGGAGGGGACCCAGTATTCCAGGATCCTTTCTTTTGGGTAGATGTTAACGACCATTACAGTTCAACTCCTCTCCCCACGCTGGCAGCACACCTTCATAAGGACCCGAGTGGGTGGTCGTATGAACTATTTCTGAGCCCTTGCTCACTGGGCCTGGCCCTGCTGCCGTCCCCATGGCTCGTCAGGCCTCATCTCATGTTTGTTTAATTGCATAGGCTGTTCTTGGAGCAAAGAGGGGAGAATGTCTTTTGCTCACGGCTGCGTTCCAACCCCAAACGCAGTGCTTGGAGCACAGTAGATGCTCCCTCATTGCTTTGTGAATGAATGCACGAGTGAATGAATGAATTCAAATACACAAGGTCACATCCACACCTAGGCTCTTGCTGCCCTTGCCACTCCAGACTGCGTGTCTGCGAATCCATCCCAGCACGCTCAGAGCGGCCCGCCACATTGAAAACATGCTCATTGTCCCACCAAATACTGATGATGGGCTTTCCTGGAGAGAAGAAAAAGGCCCACCCATGGGAAGAGGGATGCTCTGCTCCTGCCTTAGGCCCTGGTTGGGGGAGCCTGAGTCCCCTGGACAAGGTCTGAGGACCTCCCCCTGGGAGCCACTGTTCTCCACAAGGTTCTCTGTCCTGGCACCTCCCCGTGTGGCTCATCTGTGGCGATGGGGGCCCCATCCACTTCCTGAGTCCCCTGCTGCCCTTCTCTAGCCAGAAAGCCTCAGTTTTCCTGGATCTGAGGGCCTTTGAGGGTCACCCTAGAGATGAGAGGTGGGCAGGCGCCGGGCTGTGTGGACCTCTGGCCGCAGCCTCCTGGCAGGCTGGCTGGGAACAAGCCTGCTGCCCAGCTGTCCCCCCAGCCAAGCCCCTCAGAGCCGGTCCCAGGACCCTCTGCACCAATCCCTGGGGGCTCATTACACACGAGAGTCCAGGCTCCCCCCAGGCTCCCCTCACCGGGGTTTGGAAGGGGCTGAGAGCCAGTGGTCCCACAGAAACACCACCCCACCTGCACCTCCTACGGCCAGCTGGTTCTCATCCCCGCAAGGTGCCAACCTCTGCACTGGAAGGCACGTGGGTCTGGGGGGTCATGCTGGCTTCCTGGGGACCAGCTGTGTGGCTTTGGAGTAAAGAGGGTGCCTTGAGGTCTGCATGGGGTTTCCGTGCATGTGGGGCATTGGCCACCTTGTCTGGCGCCTGGCAGATGCCCAGAAGCTGCGAGTCCCCCGTCACCCACCCAGCCTGGGGAGGGAGTGTGGGGACACCCCAAAGGCCAGGCGTGTGCTTCTGCTGCTTGTAGTTGAGAAGGTAGCCGTCTTCTCAGAGGGGCGGCCGCGGCGCCGGAAGACAGATGCGCTGCATTCAGGCTCCATTAGAAACAAATATTTCACAGCTTTCATGGTACCGGCCCCGTTTGTGTCTCATAATTTTAGTACTAATATTCTGACAGGGGAGGGAGTCTCGGGCCTGAAGAGGAGACGGGCTGCTGGGAACGTGTCCTAATCACGCCCACGCCGCTCGCTGTGCGGACGCAAGCCCGTGCGCACAACACGCCCGCACACCCGCACGCACCTGCACAGGCACAGGCACACGCACACGTCTGCACGTGCACGGACACACCCACACCCACACATGCCCACACACCTGCACATGCACGTGTCTGCACACGCCCACACACATGTTCACACCTGCACACACCCGCAGCCTCACACATTTGCGCACATGGATATGTCTGCACAGACATACCCACCCCCGCACACGTGCACACACCCACATCTGCACACGTGCACGGACACCCCACACCCCTGCACACGTGCACACACTCACATCTGCACACGTGCACGGACACCCCCACACCCCCGCACACGTGCACACACCCACACGTGCACACCCCCGCACGTGCACACACCCACACGTGCACACACCCACACGTGCACACACCCACACCTGCATACACTCACACCTGCACACGTGCACGGACACCCCCACACACGTGCACACACCCACCCCCGCACATGTGCACTCACTCACTTCTGCACACATGCACGGGCACCCCACACCCCGCACATGTGCACACACTCACACCTGCACACGTGCACACACCCACACGTGCACACACCCACCCCCACACACGTGCACGGACACCCCACACCCCCACACACGTGCATGCACACGTGCACTCACTCACACACATGCTGCCCGTGTTTATCCAGCAGCTCCTTCCCTGCGATGGAGGGAGGCGGGCCTGGAGGACAGCCCGGGGTCCTGGTGGTCTGGCCCGGCCCTGCAGCAGGCTCATTTGGGGCCAGGGGCCCGGGGTCGGCAGGAAAGGGCCCTGAGGCCAGGCTGCCCTGTGTGGGGAGGGGAGCAGGGCCCCGCAGCCTCAGCCTGGAAATGGGGCAACGGAGTCTTCACTGCGGGGTCTTCAAAGCCTCACCCTCTGTCCTCACTGGGGCGTCGAGGCCTCCAGCTGCCCACCTGCTTCTGTTTGCTGACTGCTGTCCACGGGAGCCGTTGCTGGTTCATTCATTCGTTCACTGATGTGGAGAAGACTATTTGTAGCAGACTGAATGGTGCCCCCCTCCCCCAAAACATATGTGCGAATCCCTGGACACTAGAAACCCCGCTTTCTTCAGAAAGAGGGTCTTAGAAGATGCAATTAAGGAGCCTGAGATAAAATTTCCCTGCATTATCTGGGTGGGCCTTAAATCCAACAACGGGCGTCCTTACAAGAATAAAGGATGCAGAGAAGGGGGTGAAGATGGAGGGGGGATGGGAGGGAGGCCCCAGAAGCTGAAAGGGGAAGGGGCAGACCCTTCGCTAGGGACTCCAGGTGGGAGGGGGGGGGTGGGGTGTGGCCCAGCGGACAGCTTGATTTCAGACTTCAAGGCTCCAGAACCAGGAGATGATATATTTCTGTGGTTTCAAGGCACCAAGTTTGGGATAATTTGCTATGGCAGCCACAGGAAACAAACACGGTTATAATGAAGCAGGATCCGGAGGGTGCTGGGGTCTTGCAGGTGTAGGTGGGGGTCAGAGGCCAGGGGTGAGAACACCTCTGGAGAAACACAGCTCAGTAAAAACGGACCAAGGCCAGAGCTTATCTGTCCCGCGTCCGCCCTCACAGCACTCCCTGGGCGCTCTCGACGCATCTGCACAGAGTCCCAGGGATAAGCAGGTGTTTAGGAAGAATGTAGTTGGCAAAGAAAACCCGCCAACCCCAGCGGCATTTGGAGCTGGCTGCTCTTAGAATTGTCAGCAGCTGGGGGGTGTCCTAAACAAAGGTGGGAGGCGCATTCGTGTCCCCAGGGGGCTCTGTGAATGTCAGTCCCTGTCCCCGCGTGGAACCTTGTCTGCCTTCAGTCTCCCCGGAGCCAGGCTCTGTCCGGGCTGGGTGTCGGGTGCGCCTCCATGGTGGATGGGGTGGCGGCCAAGCCCAGTCATCTCCTCTGAGTGCTGACCGAGGACTTCAGACACTACGGACGGGGCACGATCCATACTTGACTCTTGGAAACCAGGACTCCCGTCTGAGGCTGCAGAATTCCAGGGGGAGAGGAATGAGGGGCTCCTCTGGGGGGGCCTAGTGGCCAACCTCCTGCTTCGCAGGGACCCCGTCTGCCTGGGGACGGGCTGGCCGTGGGTGCCGGCGTCGACGTCTCCCTGCGCGAACAGCAAGTCTGGAGGCTGTGAGGGTGAGGGCCATTTCCGTCTCGTGGACAAAGAGTTCCCTGTGATTCACCCAAGCTCACGTAGGTCCCCTGGCGAGTTTGTTCTCCGGGAGCCAGAAGCCAGAGGGAGGGTGGGGAGCAGGGACAAGGAGGGGAGGGTCTGTGTCCACGTGGCCCTGGACAAGCCCCTCCCACACCCCGGAGTCCGACTGCGAGGCTCACAAGGGCCACCGAGGTGCCCGTTTAACGGTCGTGCCCTGACAGGGTCTCAATTTTCAGATCAGTAAATAAAAACACCACTGTTGAGTCAGGACAGAGACCTGTGTGTCATCTGACCACGCAGGGGTATGTTACACACATCCATTTGTTTAGTCTGGGGCTATTTGAGAATCTTGCTTTAATTTAATTTGTTGAGATTTGACTCGATTAAAGGGTATTGATCTGGAGTGCCTAAAATTGCTGCCATTTGTCAATAGCGGCTTGCCTATAAAATCTCATTGTTAATAAATCAAGTCTCGGGCTGCTCAGTAGTAGTTATTACAGCCGGGACACTGATGCGGCTCTGCCCCGGGCGCCCTGTGACAGATTAATGCCATCCAAAGTTGCAAACACGCCTTTCGACGGTTTGCCCTTTGCTTTTATGTGGGCTTTCCCCCTCACCTCTAACTTGGGCTGAAAAAGAAAAATTCAGAGAAAGCCGGAGAGTTCCAGGTTCCTTCCTCTGGAAGGATGGCCAGGCTTGTGTTGGTGGGGAAATTCTGCACTTGGGTGTTGTGGGGTCGCCTTGATGATCTGTTGGACAAGGGAGGAGGTCTGGGGACCATGCCTGCCTGGAGAGCCCGGTCTCTCTTTTTTTCTTCTTCTAAGTTTATTTATTTATTTTGAGAGAGAGAGAGAGCGAGCAAGAGAGTGAGAAAGTGAGACAGTAAGAGAGAGAGAGAGAGAGCAGGGGAGGGGCAGAGAGAGAAGGAAAGAGAGAGAAAGAGAGAGAATCCGAAGCAGGCTCTGCACTGTCAGCCCAGAGCCTGACTCAGGATTTGAACTCACAAGCCGTGAGACCATGACCTGAGCCGAGATCAAGAGTCAGCTGCTTAACGGGCTGAGCCACCCCGGCGCCCGGAGAGCCCTGTCTTGATAGAGCAGTGCCTGCGGTGCTGGGTGACAGCTGGGGACAGGACCAAGTGTGGCAGACGCTTCCCAGAGCCCTCTAAGGCAGGGATGACGGCACCAATTAATAAGCTGTGCAATATTTACGAATCCTCTTCTTTGTGTGAACGGTTCTGCTAGAAGCTCAGTAAATATTTGTTAATACGTATTTTGTGTTTCAAATAAGAGGGGTTACCAACGGATCACGGGACCGGAAGAGGACCTGGCTTCAGCCAGAGAGGGAAAATGAGGGTCTTTCCCCAAGATGGGCGTGACCTTGGCTGAGGCTGTGACCCAAGAGGCCTGGGGCCTTGGGAGCGAGGTCCGTGGCCCCAGGCCGCCCAGGGAAACGCTCGTGTTCTCAGGACAAACCCCAGCGAGGCAGGAGAATGGACCTCAGTGCTCCGGCCGCACGACAGGGTCCGTCTCTTCCCAGGACACCGACCGACCGCCCCGTCCAGTTCGCTCAGGTCCGTCTCTTCCCAGTGGCTCAAGCCTCGCTGGCACTGGATAAAAAGATCCTTTGAGAGGCCTCTGCCCTCCCGAACACTTCGTCTTCTCGCTTGGAGTCCGGGAGACAGACGGCTTTTCTCCTGGTCCCCTTTGTTCTTTCTCGGGCGCTCTGCCGCATGCCCGAGCCGGACGCTGGCCTGGAGCAGCCCGTCCCCTGCAGAGGGCCCAGGGGCGCCCGCTCCCCGGGGAAGTCCTGCCCGGGGAACGGCCCCCCAGGACGGCAGAGGCGGGCATCCCTGGCAACATCAGCAAGCCCGGGGGGGAGGCTGTTGGGTTCTTTTCCGCTGCTGACTCGTGTGTCTTCTGCCCGCGGGCTGGGCCCCAGGTCCTCCACCCGAGCTGTGGGCAGGACGGGGGCCTGGGTGCTCAGGAGGCCGGACTTCCTGCTGCCGGCCGGTTACTGCATTGCCAGTGGCTTACGTGTTGGATTGGGGGCGGTCGTGGAGGAGAGCCCCCGCCGGGCTGAGGGGCTGGGGAGGGGTGTCCCTGGGCTGTTTGCGATGCACAGAAGCCACCGAGACTTGCGTTCTGACGTTGTTCTTTTATTCATGGGTCTGCGTCCAGGGGGCTTGTAATGACATTACCCATTTTGCATTTAGCAAAAGGCCTGGGACGCCCGGTGGTGGCTCCGCATTCGCGGCTTCATTTGGAGCAAGACTGACTCACAGGCCGATTGCTCGATTAGGCATCTGGAGGCTACGCCAGCACCTTGGTTTTTCAATCTAAAATTCATTAAGGTGCTCCGTGCTGCGTGGAAGTCGGCGGGCACGGCACCCTGTTTCCGCGTCCTCGGTGGCTGGTCCCCGGCCCCCGGGGCTGCGCCCTCCTCCGCCTCCAGCGGGATGCCCGCGAGTCCGGGAGCAGGACTGGGACGGGCAGACACAGGCCTTTTCCCGCTCTCCCGGGGCTCACTCTCGATAGCCCGCTGCGGCCGGTTCTGCTCACATGGGGCAGGGAACCTGGGAACCGGGAGCCATCCTGGGCTCGATTCAGAGAGGTGGAGCGGGCCCATCGTCCCTGCTTCCACCAGCAGTGGTTCTAAACTGGCTCCGAGTGGCATCACCCGGGGCTCCCAGAGAGGAGCCAGGAGCGAGCCTTACAAAATGCAACGATCCTCTGCCGCTCTGGGGATGGGTGGGAAGCGCCTCCTTTGCACTGGGTGAGAAAGGGAGACAATTCCATGGCTGCAGGCCCGGCACTAGCCTGGCATGTGGTGCGTGCACATCACATGTTTGTTGAATGAATGCATGAGTGACTTTGTATTGTCTCTCAGTTTGGGGAATCGTTAACACTAATTAAAAAGAGATACAAAGCCAAATGACATTCATTGCTGTGGTGGATGAAGACGTCTCTTTCTGGAATGTTCTGCTGGATGTCAATGAATGTGGTATACATCTGCACAGGAAGGAGATTCTATTTTCAAGTAAATCTGGGGAGCGTTTGGATAAACCAAATTTAATTACTACAAGCCTTCTCAGGGACTTTAATCAGTTCATGAGTACTGGGGAGCATCCATCTAGAGGGTGATGTAACAATCAATGTTTCCCATTCTTATCTGAGTACAGAACCTTTTTTTTCCTTTTCCAATTGAGAAAGTCTGGAAATGACTGACAGCCGACTGTCCAGTTGGGCAGCCACTAGTTCTCTGCGAACTTGTGAATTTAAATCGATCAAAAGGCACTTCCTCATCCGCGCTCACTTGGCGCTGGGCCTTGTAAGTTCCGGAGCCGACTCCGGCCGGGCCCGGGAGGCGGGGCTCCCCCTCACCCGGGTCTGGGCGGCTCCTCTTCCTCTGACCATTTTGGACTCGCTCCTGGCTGTGCGAAGGCAGAATGGGCAAGGGCCTGCTGTCCCTGCTGCTGTCCTGTCCTCTGCCACAGTCTGGCCGTTGTCCCTGGGCTCCCGCCCTGTGCTCACGAGCATGTGACTTCTCCGTGCAAAGGGTCAGTAAGGACACGCCGAGCGCCTGCTCAGCCCCAGCCAAGCCCCAGGTGCCCCACAGAAGCTGCTGAGAACTGACAGCAAAGGTGCCTCCCAGCATTTCTGCCTCCGTGGCCGCGGGTGGATGGATACACGGAGACATGGGTCTTGGATGGATAATTCCTCAAATAGTTACTGAGTGCCTGCTCTGTGGCAGACACTGTTCCAGGAGCAGAGGACACACCGAGGGCGGAAGAGACCCCCAGTGTCCCCGAGGGCCATGGAGGGCGCGGAGGATGCATGGCTGTGCACACAGGGCCGCTCCGCGGTGTCTGCCCCAAGGAAGGCTTCGTCTCGATGGTGGCTGCAAAGCTGACACCCGCAGCAAGGGGGTGTGCCAGCCGGTGCCGTGTGGGGAGGGAGGACACGCAGGGGCAGGGGAGGAGGGGGCAGAGCGTGCAGAGGGGAGGTGAGCAGGTGGAGGGACTTGCCCAGGAGATGCTGCAGGACAGGGCGGGGCCCGGTGAGTGAGGGGTCTGGTGGGTGAGGCCAGAAGTGAGGGGCCTGGGGCCGCACTGGGGCCCAAATGGCCTGAGAAAGGGGACACTGAGGGCTGTGGGCAGAGACCTGTGTCGTGTCCCTAAGCAAGTGGCCATCCCTGACTCAGAATATAGGACAGCGGGGTAGACAAAGTATAGCCCAAGCCCAGGGGGGCCCCTCTGCCAGGCCAGAAGGGACTCAGGCAGGCGTGGCCAAAATCCAACAACAGCACTTTCCCCGTCCCTGGAGTTCAGCACTGGACCGCCGGACAGAGACCCGGGGACCCTGCTGGAGGGAGGATGCGGAGGTGAGCAGCGGGCGGACGGCCAAGAGTGAGGCCCCGGGCTGCCAGGCAAGGAAGCCAGGAGAGGCGGGGGCGGCCGGCATGGGGTCGAGAACCCTCCCTCGCAGCCTCACGGGGGCTGTTGGGAGGCTCCAGTCAGGTAAGCGGTGCAAGCATAGCTCAATCGCCAGAGGTGCCCCCTCCCTCGGGGCCCCCGGGGAGTGTGGCCTGTGGAGGGCGAGGGCACTGCCCTGACCCCACCCCTCCAGGGGAGCTGCCCGCCGCTGCCCTTTGCAGACCCCACACCAAGGGTCCCCCCAGCCCCTCTGCCCTCTCCCTGCTGCCCTCTGCCCTCTGGTCCTGACCCAGCTCTTTAATTTCCTGGGGACCTTGGGCGGAGGCCCAGAGAGGCTGGGGGGTTTCTTAGCAACACAACAGGATGTGGTAGTCCCGCATCTGATGGTGGGGCCCTGGGGGCTGCTGCCCTGGGCACAGCTGGACGGTTCTCGGGCCACGGGTGTGGGCGGGCCTGTCCCCCGGCCCTGCCGTCCTGCCATCGGGTTTGGACAGCCAAGCTCATTTTTTTCCTAGAAATCTGGCATTGGATACCAGCCTGGATTTATTTAATAGTTTCCAAATGTGCCTAATGCGGCAGTAATCAAGGCCCTGCTCAGGCTTTTCAGAGATACAGTGACCCTAGTATTTTATTCCTCGCTAACCTTCAATTTCTGCTCCTGACCTTTCTGTGTGAAATATTTCAATATAAATAATGCAGCTTTGCAAACACATTGCCCTGATTCTCCGTGTGTGAAAGTCTGAAGTAAGTAGTAATTTGTTCCCCGTTCGGGTAATTGCTGTTTTAGAAAGAGCTTCTTCAGACGTCTGTCACAAATTGGTATCTCCCGGCTCTCCGCCCGCTGGCCAGAAGCAGCTGCTGGGGCCACATCTCTTGCGGAGTCCGTGTGCGGGTCCCAGAGGCAGGCGGCTCTGTGGCAGCAGGGAGGGTGCTGCAGGCTTGTGGCCAAGCCCCAGCTGCAGACCCTGAGGTAGCCCCTGTCCCGATGCCCGAGAGAGAGGAGAGGGGATGAACTCTTTCCCTTGGACCGCCTCTCTCAAGTCGGAGGCTTGGCGGTCAACAAGCTGTGGGTGGGGGAATGAACCAGCCCTGACACCGTGCTGGGTGGACGGGTGGGGGTGAGCCAGCCCTGACTCGGTGCCGGGCGGACGGGTGGGGGTGAGCCAGCCCTGACACTGTGCCGGGCGGACGGGTGGGGGTGAGCCAGCCCTGACACTGTGCCGGGCGGACGGGTGGGGGTGAGCCAGCCCTGACACTGTGCCGGGTGGACGGGTGGGGGTGAGCACAGAGGCCCGGCTCTGGTCCTGCCCCAGGATGAGCCCTTGGACAGACGTGAGACTGGAGCTTGCCTATCATGAGTGTCCCAAAGTCACCCTCTACTTCAGTCTCCAAAATGAATCACACGTTCTGTGCCCCGTTGCTGGCTCTGCTGAGGGTCCCTGGCTTTTGTCACCCATTCTTTCTGTTGGAGACGCTTCCCGCTGTCGTCCATCGGCCGGGGCCGTGGGAGTTGGTTGCCCAGCCAGACAAGCTGACAGGGGAGCCAAGAGGGGATGACAGGGACGGAGGTGTCCCCGCGAAGGTGCTGGCGTTTGTACGGATGCCCGGGTGGCGGGGACACGGGCCTCAGATCTGAGACGGAGTCACGCGGAGAAGGGGACGAAGATGTCAGCTGGGGGGAGGCTGGGAGGGACTTTGCAGACCTCACCCTGCCCGGCCGCAGGAGGCGGCGGTTCCCGAGGCACCTGCCTCACCGAGGGCACCTGTCCGAGCTCCTGCGGCTGCCACCGTCCCTTCAAGGTGCCCCTGAGCCAGACCCGGCTCTGGACCCCAGGAACGTTCTCCACTCCTCGTATGCACTCGCTCACTCCCTCACTCGTCCCCCCCCACCCCACCAGCACAACGTTTCCACAGGCCGCCCCTCACCTGTGCTCCGGCAGAGCCCTCGGTGCCTGTAGCCACAGCAGAAGCAGCGGCAACAGTCCCCGCCCCTGTGTGCGGCCACTTACTCGCAAGTGAGAACGACGCGGCAGGAAGACAGACTCACCCAGCGACGACACGTGGCTGTGCCCCACTTGGAACCTGGGTCTGGCGTCTCCACGCAGGACACGGGCTGCTGCTGGAGAGCCTCCCCCTGGGAGACGCCCACCCAGGCCTGAGACGAAGCTCCTGTGTCCTCTCCTCCGTGGAGCCCTCATGGCTTCCCCCCGGGGACCTCCTACGCCCCCTTTCCCAGGTGCCCAGGGCGTCCTCTGCTCGCTGTGGTCACACCGTTGGGGTCACGTGGCTCTGGGTGTCCACTGCGCTTAGGATCCCCTGGGGGCAGGGACAGGCCTGGTTGATGGCCACGTCTGTCCTTAGCACTAAGGCAGCTCCCAGCATACTGTAGGTGCTCAATAAAAGCTCAGTGACTGGGTTAGCGAATGAAACTTAGCAGAAATCTTACTCTGAAGCATGGGGAGCTGAAATCTGCTTATCTTACCTCTGTCGTGGAGGACAGAGCCCCTCTCTCTGGAGAGTGTGTGGCTGATGTGTTGGCCCAGTGGAGAGCGGGCTGCCAAGGTCAGAGACGGGGGCACCTTTTCCTCTGCCCCGGCTAACGGTTGGGAGGCCCGGGCAGGTGGCGTCCCCCTTCCCCAGGATCAGCCAGATCCAATATCCCATCCAGTGGGAGCTGCTGGGGGCAGACGGGGTGTGAAGATGGGGCGGGGGGCGTTCTTCCTGTCCCGGCAGGGTGGACCTTTCACACTCCAGGGCTGTGAGCAGACCATGCTCATCTAAACGGCTGTTTTGAGCCATTTGGTGATTAATTTCCTCAGAAGGTTAAGATCCGAGAGGAGGGAAAAAGTCAATGATGAATCTATTTGGCTCCTGGGGTAATTTAATTTACATGTTTTTAATGATTACTTCCTACCTGGGCCTTCTGGAAACTGAATGGACCGGAATCGCCGCGTGCGTTCTGAGCCGGGCTTGTGCGGGTCAGGACCACGGCTGTGGGGCGGGTGCAGAAGCTTCGTATTGAACAGAACGCTGGGGGGGGGGGGGGGGGGGAGCGTTCGAGGCTTGGCTCGTTTTTCATGGCGCCTACTCTCCCCCGCTGACCATCCAGTCGCCGTGGGCTCACTTTCTCATGGGGGTCGGGGGTCTCTGCCCATCTTTGGATGTTTTCTTCAGCAATAATCTGTGTGCCTCAGTCTTCTCCAACCCATCCCCTGCAGAGCCCGAACCAAACCAAACCAAACCAAACCAAGCAAAAACAAAAACCCTGAACTAGTCTGATGTCCTAGACGCCACTACCCGTTTCTCCGGGGTCAGCTCTAGATGTGACAAGTCGTGCCTTCCAGGGAGATGGTCCAGGTAGCCGGGCAGGCACTGGGCTGGAGACACGGGCCAGGGGTCTGGGGAGCAGGCAAAGAGGGCAGCTCTGACCTTCTCTAGCATGTGGTTTGGGGGACTTGATAATGTCATTCTGTGTTGCAAATGGCTTGAGACTCTGTTGGCACCACTGGGCTCTGCACTGGATGGGGTCCCTCACACCCAACCTCCAAGTCCATGTCCACCTGCAATGTGACCTTACTGAGGAGTAGGGTCTCTGCAGGTGCAGTTACTTAGGACGAGGTCCCCCTGCATTGGGGCGGGTCCACATCAGAAGAGGGGACACGCAGACACACAGGGCGATGGCTTTGTGGTGACGGAGGCACCGGAGCCAGGACAAGAAAGGGAGGTCTCCCCCCCGAGCCAGGAGACCCTGGAGGTCTCCTCCCCTAGAACCTTCAGGGGCGGCACAGCCTTGCTGGCGCCTGGATTTCAGGCTTCTGGCCTCCAGAGCTGTAGAAGGATCCATTTCAATTGTCCTGAAGGCCCCATTTGTGCTCCTTTGTTACCCCGGGAGGCAGACACAGTCACCCCACAGGAAGTGAGGGTCGCCCGCTGCTCTGTCTCCCCGCTGCTCTTGGAATCAAGACTCTCAGGCTGGCTCCGTGCACCTGTCCTGGAGACGAATATTCCAGCTGCCTGCTCAGAGTGCATCCTTGGGGACTGTCACCTGGGGTGGGGTGGTGGCTCAGGGGACCCTGCTGTGAGGCTTGGGGGGCCAAGGGCCCTGCCATCTCGAGGTTGCTTCCCCAAGCTCTGACAGCTCTGGGATGGTAGACACCGCCTCTCTTTTCCCTGGCCGACCGCCCCGTGGGTGCTCATTCAGCGCAGGGAGCGGTCCCCTCTCCTCTGCCGGCCATCCAGTCCCTGTGGTCTCCGTGGCCCTCTGCCCCCACCACTGCATTCCTTCAGCCCAGAGCAATATCCAGGCAGAGAGGACGGGACGTGGGGCTCCAGACTGGTTGCCAGGGGACCTTAGGGGGGCAGCTTGCTGAAGAAAGAGCTCCAGGTTTGCCCACTTACTCACAGGTGCGGTGCCAGTGGGACTGAGAGAACCCGTTGTGGGGAGGCTCACGGGCAAGAAGAGTCCGCTCAGAGTGGAGCTCTGCACCAGCAGCTGCCGCCCCACACGCCCGGGCTGCGGCCGGTCAAGGCCATGAGCGAGGGCGGGAGGTTTTGGCTTCCCTGTTCCTTCTGACTTCTCCTCACTTCCCCGGGTGCACGACAGTCGGCTGGTTTGTGATAACGCAGTTTAACAAAGCCCCTTGACCCTCCGCGCCTCACAACAATGAAAGTGGGGTTTTCCTGCTCATGGTCTGCAGGCCGCTCTGCTCCAGGCTGCAGGGGACGGCGGACACTCTAGGGGGACAAGTGGACACACGCAATGCCCCTTAAGGCTTGGACCTGGAGGTAGCAGACACCTGGCCACTTATGCTAATATCCCATTGACCAAAGCAAGTCACATGGCTAAGCCAGGAGCATGGGAGGGGGCAGTGCACTCCCCCGCCCCCCCCCCCAGGAGAGCTGGGGCCAGAGAGGGGCAGAAGGAGACTTGTGGACACAGACATCCCCATGGGGGCTGGCGTTGTCTTCTGTGCCATCTCGGTATAAACATGGGCTCTGCACTTCCTGGATCGGGGTCTCTGTGTGTCAGGACTCTGAGTCTTGTCTCCTGTCATGTGAACCTATATGAATAGTATGCGCCTTTCCTGCTGCCTGGAGACTGTTCATGCTGGCAAAAGACCATCAATAAGACTGTAGATCATATATGCCGACTGGAGACCATTCAGGCCAGCTGCGGGCCCCTCATGGGGCTGCGGACCATTCATGGGGCTGCGGACCATTCACATTTTCCACTAGCATTGCCTGTTCTCGCTCAGACCTTCTAGAACTGCTTGACTCCTGGTCACCGTTCTTCTCCCGGTGACCCTGAGGGCTCCCCTCACACCTTTCTGTTAAGTTCCATTTTTTGTTGAACTCACTTGCAGCCAGAGAAGGTGGACTCTTACAAACGGCTTACAGAGAAACATAGCACCTCGTTCATAACTAGGCTGTGCACACTGACCTCCCGAAATCTCCCTGGGGCCCCACCAAGCTTCTCCTCCTCTGGGTTTGCGTGATCACAGTCAGGAATGTACTGAGGGGCTCCTGGGGGGCTCAGTCGGTTAAGCATCCGACTCTTGATTTCGGCTCGGGTCATGATCTCGCAGTTCGTGAGGTGCAGCTCGGCGTCAGGCTCTGTGCTGATAGCTCGGAGCCGGCTTGGGATTCTCGCTTTCTCTCTCTGTCTCTCTGCCCCTCCCCTGCTCACTCTCTCTCTCTTCCTTTCCCTCTCTCAAAATAAATGAATAAACATTTTAAAAAAATTTTTAAAAAGAATGTTCTGAAGACTCTATTTATGTGAGATGTCCAGAATAAGCGAATCTATAGAGACAGAAAGTAGATTTATGGTCCCTGGAGCCGGGGGTTTTCGGGGGAAGGGTAGTGACTGCTGACGGGTACAGGGTGATAAGAATGTTCTAGAAATGAAGGTGGAGATGGTTGCACAGAACTGAATATAATAAAAACCTTTAAATGGGTGAATTGTATGGTTATGTGAATTGCACCTCAATAAAGCTGTTTTAAATTTTTAAAAAATATTTATTTTTGAGACAGAGAGAGACAGAGCACAAGCAGGGGAGGGGCAGAGAGAGACACACACAGAATCTGAAGCAGGCTCCAGGCTCTGAGCCGTCAGCACAGAGCCCGACGCAGGGCTCAAACTCACAAACCGCGAGATCATGACCTGAGCCGAAGTCGGAAGCTTAACCATCTGAGCCTCCCAGACGCCCCTAAATAAAGCTGTTTTAAAACAGAAGAAGTACTCTGGGGCGTTATAACGGTGATTATCACCCAGGGGCGGGTTCAGCCCCACCCGGAGGACATTTGCAAGGGTCTGGAGAGTGGAGCTTCTTGGGGCCACAGTGCTGTGGGGTTACCGGCCTCTCGTGGGTGGAGGCCTCGGGTGCTGTGGCATCCTGGGGCGGGGGGACAGCCCCACTGCACAGACTGATCGGGACCCAAATGTCCGCAGGCTGTGCTAGAGAAACCCGGAGCAGAAAGGAGCTCGTGAGGACAGACTCCCTGGAGTCACACTTGTAGATCCTGCCTCCAGCTGCGGTCCTGGAAATGACGTGACTTTCCTGGGCCTCAGTTTCCCACCTGTAAATTTGGGGGTGTTTGAACACATGGGGCTGCTATCCAACACGCCCGGGTGCAGAGCGGGGCCCGAGGGGGGTCAGGCCTCTCGGTCTTCTGCACCCACGGTGACGAGCACTCGCAGGCGGGCTCCGGGACGCCCCTGACTTGCCCGCACCAAGTCATTAAATCCTGTGTCAATAATCTAAGCTAAAAACCAGAGTGACTGTTTTAAGGGCAAACTTGAGTTCAAATTACAGGTGGATTTATAATAACAGTGACACACAGGGTTTGTCCCGGGCAGGATTTTCAGAACCCGCCGGGAGGCGGGCGCAGCGCCTCTCCACCGCGCAGACCGGACTGCAGGAGAAGGTAAGTAATGCAGCCAGGCCTGGCAGGGCAGCCCGACCCCCTTCCTCACCTTGGGGTCACACCGCTCCCCCTGGGTTCCTGGAACCCCCTTCTCCGGGAGACTCTGTAGGGTCACAGAGCCCCCCGCCCCACCTTAGTTCCCGCTGGATGGGGCTCAGCAGACGTGGCTGGTGGGGACCTGTGTGGACACCTGTGTTCAGTCCCTCATCCTCTGAGGCACGTGCCCCTGGGGAGGGCCTTGTGGCCTGGGGCTCCTGAGACGGCCCAGATCAGCCGACACCCTCCGGTCCCCTCTCCCCACGACGTGATCAGCGTTCACTGAAACACCTCCCGTGTGCACCCGTCCTGATGTTTTTAGGCAAGTTCTTTGGCAATGAATTTGTTTCACCAAATCAGGCTGGAGTGGCTGGAAGTAATCTGGGCAGACAGACAGATGTCACCAAGGGGGCCAGGACCCTGATTCCACGGGACTGTCGCCGTCTCCCTGCCCCGCCGGCGGCCTGTCACTTCCCATCTGGGGGATGCCGTAGAAGATCCAGCGCGGGTGACTGTCCCGCATGTGAGCAGAGCCGGAGTCCGGGAGACAGGTGCAAGCAGAGCCTCATGGCGGAACCTCAGGGCCCGTGGGTGTCCGAGCGTCAGCATCCGCACTGGATACAGACAGACCGGTCCTCACTGCAGGGGGCGGGGGCAGGCCCGAGGAAGTGTCTGGATGTCTGATAACGTCTCATTATTCTGAGCCCACGTGCGGGGACATCTGGGTTTGAACCCAGCTCTATTGCTAACTGAAGTGAGGCCTTCCTGAGCCTTCCGACAGGAATAGCGATTTCCTTCCTGGAAGACGTCTGTGGGAAGCAGGACAAGAGAGGCCAGAAGGTGCCCTCCGGAGCCAGCTCGCCCTCACCTGCTGCCTGCGTGTCACCGGATGGCAGGGGTCCCTTGACGGGAGCCCCTCGAGGTCTTAATGTGTGGTGTGGGCCACAGGCGCGTGCTGAAACAACCCACAGAAAGCACTTCAGATAATCCTGGGATGTAGTAGGTGCTCAGTAAACTTAGCTACTATTATTAGTAGTCACGGTACGAGTGAAACGGGGTCGTCAGCTCCCGGCCATGCTTTTGCTGATGCTGCAGGACCGTCTGCGCGATCACGTCTTGGAGAAAATGCAGTCGGCTTCCCCGAAGTGGATTTGCTCCGAATGGGCTGGAGAGGTTGTAAGAGACGCAAGGAAAGGTGAAGGTGCCCACATCAAGGTGCTGATTGAGACTGTGACACGGCGGACGGCTGGGAGCTGACCCACTGGTCATGTCCGCGTGCATCCGCGCTCTCATTCCCGCCCTCAGGAAGCAGCGGCTCCTGCTAGAACCTTCTCGGGG